>JAVSCE010008377.1:0-26844 GCA_032199065.1 Smutsia gigantea | reverse complement strand
CATTTGTTCTTTTCTTCTTGCCCTTCCTCCAACAGTTCAGGATTTTTAGAATTTGAGAACTTTTAAATCAAATTTTATTGATTCCTCATTATTTTACCTTTTTCTTTGTGCTAATGTACTATAAGTCAATATAGTAATTATTGCATAGGCTGGCTGAAGGAATGCTGATCTCTGAGCTTGTTCTGAGTGCCTTCTTTCATAGCATGGACTCCCCTGATGGAGGTGGTGGTCTCTGCAAATTGCTTACATTTCTTCTGCAAGCTACCCCCCAAAAAAACCTTTTAGTTTTTTTTTAAGTATTACTTTGACTTTGAGCTCTAATTATCCTATTCCTTGCCTCTAATCTTACCTCCTGCTTCTGGTCTCCCAGCCCACTCAGAATGAGTTCACTTCCTGTCTTATTTCTGCTAGAGTCTGAGGCAGCCGTTGGGAAATTACAGGGTTGGTGCAAACTTACATCAGTACAAAAGCCTAGTGATTTATTTATAGCGTAACTTGTTGGATATTCTTGGGACACCATGAGGTAAAGAAACAGGTGTTCTTATGGTATCTTCAAAAGTTCTTGAAATTATAAGGGATGATTTTTAAATACAACTTAACAATATACTGTCTCTGAAAACTTAACTAGAAAATTGTAGTTTGATATTCCCAGATATTTCATTTTTGAATTAGAATAATGGGGAAGAAGAAACTATTGTTGGTATTTGGAAGAAATACTCATTACTGGCCTCAAACATGGCTCTTTTTTCAGAGCTCACTACAAAGAAAGAGATTAGACTTGTGAATTACATTACATGTCAAGTGTTAGGTAGAAATGAATGATGGATAAATTCTGGCTTCTATAAAGTAACAAAAGAGGTGCTTGGGTATCCTTGTTCCTGCAAAGATTGACTTGGCAAATTTACTCTTGAGGTCTTCTTTTCTGATAATTTAGTAAATTGCATTATAAGAAAAAGAGTTTAAATTATATCCTTGGAAGTTTGTGATTATATGTTAGTAAATGAATGACATTTATGCAGTCTTACAAGGATAATAAATGTTGTTTTAAAAAGAAATCCTCAAAAGATGTTTTCTCTTTTTTTCCTTTTTTGAGGGAAATTTTAAGTCAAGATAATCTTACATAAATGGGCACCAATTCTCTCTTAAATTCTCTCACTGTAAGAATAAATCTAGGTATATACTGGTAACTGTTTGGATACTTAAGGACTTTAAAATGCGTAAGGATCCTAGGTTGCTAGACAGAAGTATCTATCCTTAGTGATAAGAGTGCAGAGTAATAATCAGGGTTACAAGGCTTTATGAATATAATTGTGTGAAAATATAAAATTTCACAGTTGTGAAAAACATAATTGGGTAGAGCTTATTTCCTCCAAGGCATAAAGTCTACAGTTATTAATACTAAAATAGTTGTTACATTTTTACCTTTGAATGACAGAATACTCTCAGAATACTTTTTATTCCCATTTTACCAGTAGGAAAATCTAATAAAGTTACTGGAAGCTCCTAGAAAAATCCATGTCTCAGTTATGAAAGGGGGCTGTATTTCTTATTCTTGATCTTTACCATGTTCCTTATTATATGCAAAGATCTCAGTTCATGTAAAGAATAAATGATTTACATTAGCTTTCCATAAACTTCTGTTGTAAAGCAAATATTAGATAGAAATGTAAGAAAATCTCTAAATTGGTACCTTTCCTTTGGCAGCTTCCATTGGTGGCTTCTCCTTTTCCCACCCTCATCGACCCCATGTTGAGAATAAAACTTGTTATTTTGTTTGCTAATGTATACAAAAATAATCATTCAGGAGGTCAGAAGATCCCAGGATGGAATGCAAAATGTGACAAAACAATCCAACTGTATTAAAAACGTATGAAACAACCTCACTGCAGTGGGTGGGGGAAAAGGTGCTGACCTAAGTCACTTTGGAAATGAGTGGAGTCTCTAAGACTAAAGGCAAGTGGAACGTACCTAAATACTGTGCTATAGTTGATAAAGCTGTAAATTTGGTTGTTAACAATTCGGTTGTTGACAATTCTGGTAGCACTATGCATGTACATTGGAATTGAGCAATTAAGTAAATGGATGGCAGGTGGTGGGAGCCAGATGTCTCACAGTCAGAGTGGAATGTCACAGGGAAGCAAGGGGAAGAGGCTAGAATGATCTGTGGCAATGGATTAGAACTGGAGACATCACTGTTAACTCATGTTCTGCTTAATATAGTTGAGAATGGTTGCATATAGAAATACTTATAAATGTGTGTTTCCTGAAGTTAGCAAACACACATTTCCTTGCTTGTCAGCTGAGAGGGTCTAGAAGCAGTGAGCACATCTGAGTGCCTGGACTTTAGTGTCTAATGCTGTTCTTCAGTAAAGGAACCAGGGCTTCTTGGGGACATGGTTGAGATGGCAGTAGGAATTATAGAAGATGAGCTGGGAGCATCTGGTAGCACCAGAAACCAAGGAGGTGTTCAAACAGCAGTGGGCTGCTCACAAAGGCCTGAGGAGCCATCTGAAAGCCAGGCCAGTGCTGGGCAACCAGACCTGGTGGCTTTGGGTGGGCGCCCAAAGTGTAAGATAAACATCCGTGAGTTCATATCGATGTGAATGTATGATCGAATAAGTCAGTGAAGGAGCAAAAGTTGTACAAGTTGTGTAGAGAGTCCATCCTCAAGGAGGTGGAGCCTAACCCCTCACCCCATAAGTGTGGTCTACACAGAGTGACTTCCTTCCAGTGACACAGTGTGTGGAAAGGGGGAAAAGAGAGTAACTATACGTGGGACAAACCTGAGCAAGATCAAGGTTAGCATCGGTGGTGATGAGTTATGTTGATGGCACATATCCTTGGTGTGATGTGATGAAAATGGCATTTTGTGATGATGTTTTTTCCCCCAAAACCTATAGCCCCAATCTAATGAAAAAAACATCAGATAAATCCCAGTGGAGGAACATTCAACAAAATACCTGACCAGTACTCCTCAAAACTCTCAAAGTCAGCATAAACAAAGTCATGAGAGACTTTGATGATTAAAAGTAATGCAGCATCCTGGAACAGAAGAAGGACATTTGGGAAAAACAAAGGAAATCTGACAAAACCTAGACATTAGTTAATATATCACCACCGGTTTACCAACTGGGACAAATGTACTAGTGTGGGATGTTAATGAAACTGGGTGTGGGGTATTCGGGAACTCTGTGTATTACTTTTAAAAGTAATTTTGTGCTTTTAAAAGTAAATCCAAAAACTGATCTAAGGTAAAGTTTATTAAAAACAAATTTCAGATTTGGAAAGAAGTCATCATCTTTCCACCCCGAAATACGCATTTTATTAGGGTGTCTTGCCAATGGGTTTCAGCCCCATGCAAGTTCACTCTGGATTCAGTGTGAGCAAAGAAATGACAGTAGAACGTTCTTGGGGTGAAAGGGTTATACCCAACTTTATTTCCATGGTAGCAGGTCAATCACTAAAATCCCATCCACTCAGAGCAAGTCTGCATGCAGCAAGCCAGTCTCTGCCTATGGGTCTCTCCACCCCTGCAGCCGTCTAAGTCTGTCCTCGGCGCTGCCACCACTCCAGCCTCTGCTCTGCTCTCCTACAGTCTTGCAGCCATGGCACTGTGTCGCCCAGAGCACTGGGCAGGGCTCTATATAGAGTCAGTAACAACGTATTGCCCACACGTGTGTAGTGAGCTAGCCAACCAGGGCCAGGTGAGAATCCTGGCCACAGGAACTTTCATTTTATCCACAAAGGGTCATCTTCTTCCCATTTTTACCAAGTGGCAGTGTTCTCTGGAGAAGAACTGAGAATGTATTTGAAGCTATAAAAGAGTATTTCTTCCAATAATGGTCAGTAATTTCTTGTTTTAGTTCTAAAATGAAATATCTGGGAGTATAAGAGCTTCATTCACTTACCTTGGTTTAACCATTGTAGGGTTGTGGCAGCTCTTGAACCAAAATGCTCTTGCCTCCATCATTTGGATACTGGATCTTAGGTAACATTAAAAAATGACTGAGGAAACAAACACATATCTAACAATCTGATACAGCATCCTTCTTGGAAATGATGTTTACTTTTGTGTGGTGTGAGTGTGTGTGCCCTTTTAAAATATTTTGAAGAACTCTTTGGGAACAAGAACAGGGTCAAGCATTTGTAAAAGTATTCCTGCTAAGCTAGAAAGAAAGGGGACTAAATATCTTTTTTGATGTTTGAATTCTCAGTATACCTAAGAAAAAATCTTTTAAAAGTGGAAATTCAAAGTTTATGTACTTTCTGCATTTCCCCAGAGTTTTTCCACTCCACTGAATAAAATGTTACTGAAAACCAAAGCATTCTCTCTGGCCACCCATCCCCTTTCCCTCAGGGTCATTATAGTAGTTGTGGAACCAGCCAAGGGATCTAGGAGCTCTGGGCCTAAGTGGATATCACTGAACTTGAGCTGGGTGGAGGGGAAATGGGGTTAAATATAGGAAATTTATTTTAAAAACTACAATTATTTGGATCATCATTAATAATAAGGAAACTGACTAGGAAAACACATTATAACTTAAAGTAATGATAAAATACAAAATTTCGTAAATCACTATGATATTTGTTTTAGACAAGACCAGGATGAAGTTGGCAAGACACTAAGGAGACTGACATTTTCTACATTTATTGCTCAGCTCTTGGACCAAGGAAGATGTAGACTTTTGGAATATTTTTAGTTTGATATCAAAACCAGATGTTAAAATGTGCCCCAGCCCCCAACCCCTGCAAAAATAGTTCGTTGTTTTATATCCCACTATAAAGGAAAGCTTTAAAATTAAACGAATGAGATATTTTAGAAGAGGTTTCATGTTTAAAAGGAACATCTTAACAATTGATACCTTTTTTCCTTACTTGCTTCAAGGAACCAATACAAAATTCAGGAGAACTGAAGTGGAAATACCCATTAATATTATAATATCACTGTATAACTACAGAGAAGGAATCAGTAATCCCAAATTTGAAAATATTTGGAAGGTTTCTACTTCAGCCTCTTTCTCCCCATGCTGCACATTCTAGATCTACCACTCTTTGTCCCAGATTCCAGTCCTTGGCTGGGACCAGGAATCCCAGTCAAATAACAGCAGAAAAGACAATAATGGACTGTCTTTATTTAAACAAGTAACCATGACCAACCAAACAATAAAACAAAAAAATAACCAAACATCAACAGAAAATAACAAATCACAATGACCTGTAACCGAGAACATAGTATGTTGAAAACCTGAAAAGTGAGAGCCCAGAGACCTCAGAACTCATCAGGGCTGTGCTGCCAACCAGCTGTGTGACTCCACAGACGTTATTTTACATCTCTGGAGCTTAACTATTTTGTGTGTAAAGTGAGATTTCATCTGAGGATCTGTAAGTGTTCTCCACATATAAAGCCGTGTATTCACAACGGACTTCTGGATCCGAAACACAGTCTTTGCCTTTACAGGCATTTTGCCTATTATACTCCCAAAACACCTTTGGTGAAAAGTGGTGAGTTTCTGACTCAAAGCCACTTTCATTCAGTACACAAACTGAATTTGACTTCACACAAAATCTATCAGTCAAAGCAGCATTCCCCATGTGTGCAGGAGGACTGATGAGTCCTGGTTTTGGTGATTGTGCTGTGAAGTAGAATATAATAAGGAAGGGTGTGTGTGCAGTGGGGAGAGAGTGGCATAGTCGGCACATCCTGTTTTAGTAGCCTGGCTCTCAGTTTTTGTGACATAACAAATCAAGAGGGTTGCTTACCTGCAATGGAGATTGTCACTTGGACTTATGAGAACACAGAGTTGTGGAAAAGATCAGGTGCAGGAAGAAGAGATGGAGAGAAATTGGAGGAGGCCCGAAGACGTTGGAACCTTGGGAAGTTTATAAAATAATCAGACCCACTAAACTGGCCCAGCTGTAGCCCCCTGGCTTCTAGTGACCAGGCCAGTGCCTCATTGTGGGAAAACACCCCATCCAGCCACACACCTGTGAGCTCATCACCTCCTACCCGCTTCTCCTGAAGCAGCCCTCTCTCTTTCAGCTCAACTCAACTGTGATAACCAAGCCCTGTAAAACAGGTGATTTTATGGAGTAGTGGAACTTGAAACATTTTTTAAACTAAAATATCCCTCACCCCAACTGTAAAAAGACAAATGCACATAGTAGTCTGCTGAAGAAACAAAATAAATGGTTTGAATCTCCCCCTATAAGTTTTGCTTTATCGATGGCTTCCCCTCAGGAAGACAGTAAGCACAACAGTATTGGTTGTTCTCTTATTTTGGAAGGTGTACATTGTAGTCTGTTGGGCTAGTATAACAAAAGACCACAGAAACTGGGTGGCTTACGAGGAACAGACATACATTTCTCACAGCTCCGAGGGCTGGAGCCCAAGCTCAGAGTGTCAGCACCGTTGGGTTCTAGTGGAGACCCTCTTCTGGGTTGCAGACGGTCACTCCTCATCGTGCCCACATGGTGGAAGGGGCAAGGGACCTCTCTTGGGCCTCTTTTATAAGGACATTAATCTCATTCATGAGGGCCCTGTCCTAATGACCGAACTACCTCCTAAAGGTCCCTCGTCCCAATACCACCACATGGGGCATTCGGATTTCAACAGAGGAATTTGGGGAGAACACATTCAGACCATAGAAGTGTAGTTAGTGTGTCTCATCCTCTTTTGACCACTCTGTGAACATGGAACAGGAAGCTCAAGTAATGTTATTCTGACAGATGCTCCCTTAGTTTAGAAGTTCTTTAATGGCAGCAAGCCACGGGCCTGCCTCTCACCCCTGCCCTACCATTTTCTTTCTGGTTTTCAGTGGCCCCTCCTCCCACCCCCATGATTCCTGTGCAGTTAATTGGGCTCCCCAAGGAGTCTCCCGTATGGGTGGGTAACCCAGGGGGTGTGGGGTGACCTTGGTATGAGAGAGTTTTCCTTTGCTGGAAGGAAACATTCCTGGAAATAATGAAGCTAAAAGCGTCATAATTTCAGGCTGGAGCCTGCGCATCTCTCTCCAGCAGCATGGTGGGAGTGCAAGGCTGTGCATGTCCAATAAACACAGCTGCACTTATTTTAGTGATTACACATCCAGATAACTGCAGAACATCTTTATAAACTCACAGATTTTCTTCCCTGTGAAGAAAGTCAGGGGGCAGGAAGTCAGCCCTCCATAGAGTTCTCTGTGCATCATGGGAGCCATCTTTACACTTGAGTCATTGTGTAGGGAGCATGATTTCCATGACACATGAAGACCCCATGTCTACCCATTCTGCACTCTCTGTCAGAAGCCCCAAATTCCACCACTAGGTCTTTATCCAGAGATTAAAGCTCCATCCTTGTTAAGAGAAAGTTGCTTAACTTTAAATTGTGTTAGATATTTGCACTATGATGTGTGATATGCATGAGGATACCGGATTGTGAAGGCTCAAAAGGCCATTGGTTATAAAGCCGCTGGCCCTTGATTTGGGCATGTTGGGAAGGGAGGAGTGTAACTGAGAAAGAGGAAGGGCCAAAGAGGAGTAGGCTGGGAACTTGGAGAATCTAAATTTTCAAGAAATTTTGCCTAGGACTTCCTGTTCTGCAGTTTTCCTGTTTATGAAAACATTCCAATAAGAAAACGATTGAGTGTTATATCAATCTTGGATATACTTTAAAGTGTGACTTTTAGTTAGGTGACTTGATTTGCACTTTCAGAGTTACGGTTCTCAAGACCAAGTGGAAAGCTAGTAAGAAAATATAAGAGTCGCAGAAAGCATGCACCAGCTGTGTAAACAGTAGGGTAGCAAAGGAGAATTGTGAGGAGAGGTTGGAAGTGAGGGTTTCCTGGGGAACTGGCCAGGTAATTTATGCCCTGGAGGGAGAGCTCAGATGCCCAGGCACATGATACAGCAGAAAGAGCCTTCACAAGGATGACAGGGGATCAGGACAAAACTCAAGAACAAAATACCTAGAACTAGACTGTTTGGAGGGGAAATAGAAAATGGGGGAGGAAAGGATAGTGATATATACTTTTTAAATTCCGTCATTGGAAGGATTTCTCTCCCACCCCCATTTTGTGTGTGACACTTACTTTCCTATCTGCCTGCAGCATTAATACTAAATACTTAATAAAATCATTTATTAATTTGCAAACCAAGTTCCAGCTACTTACCAGTGTGGGTTATCTCTGAGTTGCCTCATGGTCCCCTGTTGGGCTTCTCAGCTCTTCCATCACTTGTATGACGAATTCCCTGTACCAAATCGCCTCTGTTAAGAGCTAGACTCGTTTCTGTATTCTGTCCTGGACCCTGAGTGGTGGAGTAGGCCTATCATTCTGTGTGTTCTTGCACATCGTAGGGTGCTCAGCATGGCGATGCTAATGGAAAAGGAAAAGCAGTTTATTCAGGACAGGTAGGGAGTACTCTGTTCTTTGCATTTACTCTATAAATCAAGCTGGTTAAAACTACATTGTATTTGTCATTAACTCCTGAAAAGCAAAAAGTGAAAACATTTTCCTAAGACATTTTCCTGTGGGTCAGTCTTGTAATTTCTATTCTGTGGTGTCAAAAAATGGATTCCTTTGATCTCATATATGTTTTCCAGCTCTGTCAACCATGACTGACTCATGGAAGGGATTGTTTTGGGTAAGAGTGGCTTTGTATTTTTTAATTGTAGCATGGTGAGCTCTAACATCATGCCATTGGTTTCCTACGCTTGCTTTGGTAACAACTCTACACTTGGCCTTCCCATCCCAAGCCTGGTTGTTGTGACTTAAAGTCCCGTTTATATGCCAACCCCTGTTCTTGGCATCCACACAAGGATTCCCACAAGAGTTCCATTTGAGATGGTGGTTTCCAAGATTGGGGGTATCTGCCTGCCAGCACTGGATCTGAGACCATCAGCTTGTTTTTCCAAGCATTAATATCTCAGTGATCTCCAAACATATTTTCTTTTCCAGAATGCTTTCCAAAAGGTCTGCAAGACTGTCTCTCAAACTTATTCTGAAGGCATAGGGCCTAAGGAGAGGGGCAAGGGTAACAGAAATTTTAACTTGGCAAACTAATATTTAAAACTTTATCCAAAAAATATTTTTTCCCTTTTAAAAAAAAGCAACTCTTTTTACATATGTAAGTGATTCATTTGGGAGAAATTACCACTAGGCTATTCACATAGCTAGCCCTTGGCAGTTTCAGTTCAAAATGCTTTGAAATGAGTCAACTACAAAGCCTCAAATGTTTTCCTCTTTGAAAGCTCAACTTAACCTCACAACCATGGTGGTGAGAAAAGTGACAACTCATTTTAAAGATTCTCTCCCTTTGTTTCTTTGTCTTTCTTCTACAGGCCATGTGTTTATACTATGGGATCTCCCATAAACAACAGGGCCCTTTTTCCATGCCAGGAGCCACCCGTTGCCATGTCAACATGGCAGGCCACCGTTCGAGCAGCTGCATCTTTTGTTGTTCTAATGAGTGGGGAGAATTCTGCCAGGCCAGCACAGCTTCAGGAAGGTACGGTGCATGTGTCCTCTGCTTCTTTGTATATTGAACACACCCCAGAATCCCATACCGCATGTTTTTCTCAACTTTAAGGAGCTCCTTTATGAGTTGGGTTGGAATGAATATGTT
Organism: Smutsia gigantea; assembly: GCA_032199065.1. Lineage (NCBI taxonomy): Eukaryota > Metazoa > Chordata > Mammalia > Pholidota > Manidae > Smutsia > Smutsia gigantea. Next base: position 17,244 of record JAVSCE010008377.1, on the reverse strand, counting down.
ATAGGACATCCTGCCAGAGAAAACAGAACGGGATACATGGGGAGGAGCACTGGGTACCTGGGTGTGGCATTTGGGGCTCTTCATGCCAGAGTCCATGCCTAGATTATTTCAGCCATTGCTTTCACCTAGTGGCTTGTGGGCTGTGAGCGGGTGGTCTTGGTTGAAGACTTCTGGGCGGGCAGGTGTGTCATGGAGACATTACGGTTGTGTAGTCTGTGGTGGGACCGTGGAGCCTGTGCAAGGCTATTCTTTGCGCTGAGGGATGGGGCTCCTGTTGGCTGGCCCACTGGGCTTGTCTTGGGAAAAGCATTTGTTCTGCGCACCGTTTGCCTGTGAAGTTCTGAACCAAAGGTGTCTAAGTTCAGTAAGTTATGAGGGCTCCCACTTCCCTGGAGCTTCGCCCATCTGAGAGGCAAGAGAAGGTCTCCCTTTAATTTGTATTACTTCGTTATCAGTGAGGTTCCATGGGTCCTTATGTGTTTGTTAGTCATTTTCATTTCCTTTACCCCTTTTTATACCACAGCCTTCGTGAGGTTTTCAAAGTTTGTTTTGCCTTTTTATTTGATGGGCTCCTTGGAAAATAAAGATAGTGGAGTTTCTGGGTTGGTGAATAGGTGGAGATGGGAGAATGGTGAACCCTGAGAGGGCATGGAAGCTCCACAGCATGGCCCACATACTCTCCATGCAGCTCTTCCATCTGACTGTCCCTAAGCCAGCTGTCAGCTCAGCAAACCCAGCAGATGAGTGCACAGGCCTGCTCCTTCAGGTCTTCCTTCCTTATAGAGGCTCCCGTACCACAGAAGACTTACATCGGGTAAATCTGGAAGCTATTCTTCTGTTTAAAAGAATGAAAATGAAATTAAAGATACTTCTCTGTTATGGTATTCATGAAAACATTTTTTCCCAGTTTTTAGCATGCCTTTGTATTTTATATAATGTTTCTGATCTGTAGATGTTAACTTTTATGTAGTCCAATCAGTCAGGTTTCTCTTAGTCTTTCTTTGCTCTGAGATTTGCCTGTTTTGTTCTAATGTTTGGATTTAATTTTTAGTTTAATTTTTGTAATTTAACTCCTGAATCCGTTTGTAGTTTATTTTGCTCATGGGGTGAAATGAGGACTAAACTTTTTGTTTGTTTGTTTGTTTCAGATGGAAATAGGAAACCAGTTGCTTATTTATTGACTCTTTTCTGATTTGTGATGTCTCCTTTATCAGAAACTAGACTTGCACATGTACTATAGTCTTCAATGAGTTTACTTGGTTCTCAAAGTAAAAACAAGACAAATGATATCTTTAAAAGTTTTAGTTTTAAAAATAGGTCACATGCTCTGTAGCATCTTACTATGCTGATGAATAGTGACTGTAATGGGGTATGTGGTGGGGACTTGATAATGGGGGGAATCTAGTAACCACAATGTTGCTCATGTGATTGTGTATTAATGATACCATAATAAAAAAATAAAAATTGGTCACATGTACACAGTTCATTTACAGATCAGCAAAGGATAAGAAATTTCCAATAATGTCTCCCTTTTACTCCTATTCCCAACTCCCCCAAGGCAACTGGGGCTAACCAATTTCCTTTGTATAGTTTTTCCTTTTCTGTTGCACAGATCATAACATGCTGTACACATTTTTGTACTGCACTTCCCACTTTAGAATAAATTTATCTTATAGATAATTTCACATCTGAACATAGTTTCCTTCTTATTTTTATGACTACAGAGTATTCTATAAATGGATGTTTCACAATTTAGTTAACCAATAGCTCTTGACTTTACATCAAATAAGGTGTTTAATGGGCATGCATTTACTTCTGTCATCTTCCTCACTCACATTCTCTGGTTTTGATCAATACAGTTTGGGGTTTGGGACTTTTATTGTCTCATATTTTGTTTTTGTATCATAGCTTTTCTTCTAGAAATTACATTTATTGTTTTACATTTTCATCCAGTTTTGAATCCTATTTACAATAAGTATTTAGACTTTCTTTCTTGAGCTCTTAAGCTTAAATCATCTCTCGGTCTGAGAAATGGCTTCAACATGTCTTTTTTTCTAGAAGGGTTGGATATGTGGTATATTTTCTGAGCCCTCCCATATTTAGATTGCTCTTTTTTGTATTCACTTATGGATAGTTCTTAGCTAGGTATAAAATTCTGAGGACTTCTTTTCCCTTTTAAATGGCTATAAATGTTTTCATTATCATCCCTTAATATTTCTGAGGACAAATCTGATAACAGTTTTTTTTGAAAGCAGTCTGATTTTCCTGCCTAGAGACTCATAGAATTTTTTTTAATATATCTAATTCACAACTTTATAGAATGAAGCTAGCTGTGGGTACCTTTATTTTTAATCAATTTTATTAAAATATAATTTACGTATAAAATGCACATTTTTTTGTTCAGTGAAGTTTGACAAATACATACATCTGTGTAATTCATCAGCAACCTTATGAAGATGTGGAACATTTCCAATATTCTAGAAATTCCCTTTTACTTTTGCCATCCCTTCCTAAGTCATTCCTCCCTACTGCCACTCCAGGTAACCACTGATCTGATTTCCATATCTATAGACTAATTTTACCTCTCCTAAACATTCATATAAATGGAGTCATTCTCTGTGTGCTCTTTTGTCTAGGTTTTGCTCAGCATGTTAGTGAGATGCATCCATATTGTGGGTATCAATAGTTTTCTTCTTTTTCAAATTGGTGAATAATAAGTAGTCTATTATATGAATAAACTACAGTTTGTTTATCCATTCATCTATGGATGGACCTTAGAATTGTTCTTGGCCATCACAAAAATACACTGTGAACATTCATGTTTAAGTCTTTTTGTGGACATAGGTTTTCATTTCTCTTGGGTCAATACTAAGAGTGGAATTACTGGATCATATAAGGCTATTTTACCTTTGTAAGTATCTGTCAAACTGTTCCCAAAGTGATGGAATCATTTTATATCCCACCAGCAATGCATGAGAGCCCAGGTTCTGTGCATCCTTGCAACACTTGGTGTTGTCAGGCCTTTGAATTTTAGTCCTCTTAACTGGGCGTGAAATACTATCTTGTGATTTTGATTTCATTTTTCTGATGACTAGTGATAGTGAGCAACTTTTCATATACTTATTGAGCATTTTAATATCTTCCTTTGAAAGGCATCTCTTCAAGTCATTTGCCTATTTAATGTGGGTTTTTTTGGTTGTTTTATTATTAAATTATAAGAATACTTTATATAGTTTACAGACAAGTCATTTGTCAGATACGTGTATTGCAAATCTATTCTCCTGGTTTGTGCCTTTTTGTCTTATTTACACTCTGTACCACTGATTTTCCACAGATACATTGTGTGTGTTCTTTAGTAATTCCAATATATAATTAAATTCTTACTGTAACAGCTTCACTGTAATCCCTCCTTACCTTGTTTTGTCTCTTACTTTGTTGTCTTGATCTCACTCCGTTACACTATTTCAGCCTGTTGTCTTCTCATGGCTTTTTACTGTTTTTTCATAGAAGCTATAATTTCTTGTATCCTAATGCGAATTCCAGTTGCCTAAACTGGTGTTGGTTTCTGTAGTGAATTGATTTCCAAGCTGGCTTGTTCTTTCTGAGTCCTTAGAGCAGTGTTTCCTTTTGCTTTTACTCTGCAGTACTTTTCCCCTGTTCTCATGGCTCTCCTCTTTGGCGTGCACCAACAGACGGGACAAAGTCTGTGGGCTTCCCTTTGCTCCATTCACCGTCCACCTAGTGCAGCCTAAACTCCCTCTCTGTCCAGTAGGTGAGAGCTTACTGATGCTCGCAGCTCCTTTATCCAGGTTCTGGTGTCTTGCTGGTAGCCGCCTAGTGAAGTCGTGCTGGACTCACACAGGCTCTTTTCCTACCCTCCCTGCTTGGTTCCCTGGCACGCTGAATTGAATCGAGTTGGCGAAACAGCGCAGTCTTCAGCAGGCCCTGATAATCTGGACTCCCAGCCTCCATTTCTGCCTGTAGTGGTTTACTTGGCAACCACGTCTCCCAAGATGACCTCTGGCTCTTCCTGCCTCACCTCGCCAAACCTGTGTACCTTCTAACCCATAGTTTGGCGCCACAGTCAATACAAAGGGTGTGTTTGGCAGTGTTTCTCAGACTTGAGAATTATTTTTCTTTTTAGAGAGAAAAAATAGTTCAGGATCCACTGGGGTTGACTTAAATTATTCATATTAGAATGATATTTTAAAAACTATGTGTAAGACTATATATGAGCTTTGTATGCTTATAACTCTTACACATCTGTAAAGCCAAAAGTATAAATATAAATCAGACTATTAACTCAGTAAAACTCAAGTGCACATCTTAAATTTACTGTGAAGGTTAATATTTTGGTGAAATGGAATTGCCTCCCACAGCATTAGGTGGTGCTGACAGCTGAAGAAAGCTCCTTTGAAATTGCTATGGGTCTTTAGTCTGAGCCATGTGGTGGTTGTGTTCCCACTGCTCTCCCTCCGTGTGCTGTGCACAGGGTGTGCCATGATGTCATTTAGACCCTATTCACCAAAAGCGTCTCTTCCCGTTCTCTCAGGATGCGAGGCAGTGCCTCCTCCCCCTGGGCAGCCCGTTCGCTAATGTGGCTGTGAGCTCTGAGATGGGGGCAACGCTTGGACCGGGTGATCGGCCTGCTGTCCAAATCCAGTGCTCTGTCTGTTGTTGGAAATCAAGTCTTACTGGAACACGGCCACTGCTTATGGCTGCTTTGGTGCCACAAGGGCAGAGTTGAATGGTTGCAACAAAGACTGTATGACTTGCAAGGCTTAAAATATTTACTGACTAGCCCTTCACAGAACAAGTTCTCTGACCCCTTCAGTATCTGTCTGTCACTGTCTGTCTGCGTATCTATTTGAAGATTATCATGATAAAGTAAAATGAGAATTGCCTTTCAAATTTCTATGGAACATTTTCATACTTCTATGAATATATTTGTGGACCTTTTTTTTTCAGAATTACCAGTTCAGGGCAGAGTTATAATAAAGAGATGCTAATGGAGGTTTGCTTATGTTCACACCATTTATACCTTACATGGTTATCACGGAGCAGACCTTGCCAGTTCAAGCTGAGGGAGGCTTGAGCTAGAGAACTGGAAAACTCTATGCCTAGTACTGCAGTTTCTCCTGCAGCCCACAGCTAGGGTTTACCAGGGAACGCTGGGAAAGAGTGCTAGCCAAGCTCTTTGCCAGACCCGACATGGCTGTTCTGATGATGGGATCATGCTTCCAAATGTCTCTGCACTCCTTAGGGAAAAAGGGTATGTGGATGCACAATGATGCTCCTTCCCTTTCCAAGCCATGTTTTCCAGCTCAGTGAATTGGTCTCAGAGGACTTCCACTCTCTGAGCACAGTGCCCTTTACATGATGAGCTAGCTTTGAAAACAGGAGCGGCAAAGCCCGACCTACATGTCACAGTTTCCATCACAGTGACACAACCTGATTAGCACATTGCCAGGCACCAGCTGATTTCCCGAAAGAGGCAAAGCACTGGTAGAAGCATAATGTAATGAGACAGATAATGGTGACAGAAGTGACAGCAGCCCTGGGCATGGGGTGGGATCAGAAGACGCACCTCCCAGTCTTGCTGCAAGAGGGAAATTATTCCTTCTAGCTGTTTTTAAACAGAAGGCTCATGGTGTAGACTCTAGCATGATGAGCATCTAAGAATCTTACTAGCTTTGCAGTCATTACCCTTTTCTCAGGAAGGCCAAGCCAAGGCCGTAGATGTAGATGGTCTTGTTTGGTTCCTTTAATTTAACTTCCTCAGCATAATCTCATTTGGGCAGACAGAAATGTTAGGCTGTGTGTTATTGTCGGCCTGTTTTCCCTGCCAAAATGTAGCTAAATTATTAAGCACAGAAACCCAATACCCAGTACAGTGCTTTGTGTAAAATAGGTGCTTGGTACTTATTTGTTGAATAAATATGTTCTGTGTATCAGACAGAAGTAATATGTTCATGGAGGAGGTATTTAAAGCCACTCCTGATACTGACGAAAATGATTTCTGGGTCATTTCTTTAACTATGCTTCTGATTAGTTTATGCTTCCTGATTAGAGTATGTTTCCTGCAGGCTCAATAGATTTTAAAAGAAAAAAAAAACTGGTGCACTACATTTTTTTTCCCCATTTGGTAATTTTTGTTTTGTTTTGTTTTATTTTTGTGGAATCTAATTTAGTGTGTTCCTACTTCCTACAAAAATAATACACTTATTTTTCATGGAAAGCCTCAAGTAAATGAGCAAGACTGACTAGGCTACTTCCAAATGTAGGAGAAAAAGCATATGAACAAGTGGAAGGTGTTAAAAACTATAGTGCCCTCGTGTAGGATCTGATTTCATTTCTCTATGCAAAAGTAAGAGACTGTAGACATTACTTCATCCTGGGCAAAATGCTGCTACTCTGGCCTGCCCAATAGACCAGCTCTCTGACATTCTCTTTCTTGACTTTATATGGGAAATTCCAGGAAAAGGCCAAGATTTCAGGGTCCAGACCCTCCTGTGTAATTGAAAGCTAACTTCTTCACTCTTGATGGCTCAAAATGTCAGTACTACTTAGCTCCCACAGTATGCAACCAGGAATTACAAACAAGGAAATGGTGGATTAAAAGACATTTAGGAATGGTTATGATTAAATGTTGTCACCATAAAGAGAGAATGTATAGTAGAGAAAGCTCCTTGTTTCCAGAACCGAGGAAACTTTGTTCTGGGCTGGTACACATGCATGTGTGTCAAGGGGAGGAGGAGAGTGATGTATCCCTGTTTTCTCTTTGGGAAGCTCCTGGTGATGGAGAGCTGTGTTCTGCTCTGGTACTTCCCTTGAAAGGTCCCACACAGTGCCTCCCTTTTCTAATCCGTGTCAGGGTCAGTCTTTCATTTGTGACTTGCTTTGACTAGCTCTCGTTTGCCCTCCTAGTGCTGTACATACTGTACTTGACACATGGGGAAGTCACATGATGTCTTGGATAATGATGATTCCGACAGGCATGTGTATACCAGTTCTTGTTGCTGTAGATTTTTGTCTTAGGCTTGATTCATGCGTTTTCTCATGTGAGCATAGGACTAAAGTGTTCCTGTAACCATCTGGAGCACTTCGATGCCTGGTTCGCTGATCCATTTTGTACTTGCGTTTAAGGGGAGCCAGGGTATGTGTGTCATAGGTCACACCGCAGGTGATTCATCAGCCGCTAGGGAACCCCTCGAACCCTGTAGAGGCACTTGTGTTGTCTGCTCAGTAGGTGGCGCTCTTTCACCTGGTTCACAAGAATGATGTTGAAGGCCCTTCTCGGCCCGGTCTCAGGTGCCCTGGGCGTACCGTGTTGCCGGGAAGGAAGCCGAAGCCTTGCCGGTGGCATCAGTGCTTGAGAGGCGGTGAGAGGATCTGGCACTCGGCCCCGGTGAGGCAGTGCCGGTGCGTACCCACCCCGGGCGTTGTATCTCCTCTGTTCTGCTGCCAGTCCCCTGCCCTTGAGCAGCAGCGGCGAACTAATGAGGGACAGTCACGCCATGGGTATTCAGGAGGGCGGCCCTAGCTCATAAAACCAGAGCGTTGTGGACTCAGCATCTAAAAAGTAGTGAAAGAAAAGGAGCGGGGTTTGCTGAAAAAATCCAGGCACTGTAGAAGGAAGCCAAGAGAGGAAGAACAGCCCACACTGGGAGCTTTTGCTCCTTTTAATGTATCTGTTATATTTATGATAATAAGTCCACACAATACATATAGGATATACACTGTATATACTGTGTCCATATACACTTTTACATACACATATTCCTATATATATATGTTCTCATACATATTGTCAAACATCTTTAATTTGTGGTACAAAGACATTCTAAAATTAATGAAATAGCTTGATCTATGGGCTAGTATGGGCAGGAAGTTCTGAAATTAAGAATAGTGGCCAAAAAGAAATAATCTTGAGGTAGGAAAGAAACAATCTTGGGCTACAAAACAATTGAGTAAAGAAATATATGTTAAATAAAAAGTATGTGTCAATTTGGTGTTTCCAAATGCTTCGTGCTGTTTGTTTAACCTACAGTGGAAAAGTTTAACAGATAAAGTGGATGCTTTTTATAGGAAGAATTTAAGTGGCTGTTTTAATTTTCAGTGAAAACAATAACTTTAAATACAAGAAATAGGAAATGTTTAACTTTGCAAACACAGATCATCTGCTCTGCTTTTGCCTCTGTTGAAGTAGGGTGGTTGTGTTTGGGTGGCTGTACCTTGAGAGTGTTGTGTGACTTTACCCAACACTCCCCTAAGAATAGGACAATGACTTTGCATCAGGTTTGCATTTAATTTACTATTAGTGGGCATGGTCGTGTAAAAATGACTACAGTATCTTGGTTCCTTTTCCTCTTAAAACTTTTCTCTCTTTATTAGCAAAGTTTTTCATAGGTTTAGCATAAAAAGTTCTCTCTGCCCTACTGACTACCGTGTCATGTTCTTCATTTCTCTTCATTCTCCTTCCCTTGGAAGATAGACTCTTCAAAGGTATTGATAGGATGGTGTTTCAGAGTAGTGAATGAAGAAAATAATTAAGGTAATTGTTGTAACACTCTAGTTGCAAGTATTTCCAAAACTAAATTTTAAACTACCTCTTGTGATTTGGGAAGTCACCCATTTGAAATCCTTGTCATACCCATAAAAAGCACAGTCACCTCCAAGGAGAAGTACAGTCCTGTTTGGGAGGTGAGTGTTTCTGTTTGAACCCTGTAGCAGCTGCTAGTGTAGATTATAAGAGCAATTTCTGATCTGATAGATCTGTCTTGCTAGTGAGAAATTGCAGTATAAGAATTTTCTCTCCTAAATATAATAAGTTCCAGTTTGACAAGGTGGCGTAGGGGTGTTCAGGAACTTTCTGAGGAGGACCAGCAGGGAGGCGAGCTGGGCGGCTGCTCAGGCCTGCAAAGTTAGGGAGCGCTGCTTCCTCTAGGCCCTTCCTACCACCACCTCCCTGTTAGTCTTGCTTGTGAATCTGGCCTGACCCTGAGTCATCCCATGGTGTGATGGGCTTCTGGCCTCTGCAGAGGAAAACTCCGGATGAGGCAAGTACAGCCTGTTCTCTTTGTTTTGCAGCTGGTGTAGCGAGTAAGTCTAGGGCAAGTGGACTGAGTCAAAAAGGAAAATGAGGGCATTCACTGCTGTTTCATCGAGGATGGCTCTTTTAAAGTAAACACCATTTAAGTAGTCTCCAAATGGCCCATTCTATATGAAGTCATAAAGGATGCCCCCTTTGGGCCGTCATTTTCCTTTAAGTGGATGGCTTTGTGTGCACTGCATTTTAATGCCTTTCAACCTTAAACCCCATACGTGGGCCTCATCAGGCAACAACAGACTTCAGTGCACATGTGCAAGCCATACCTTCATCATTCTCGTCTCTGCCTCTAGACAGGCAGCCAAGCAACGGGGAGGTACTTGTAAAGATAACAGCAGTTAACGTTTCTTCACCACTTACTATGTGCCAGTGACTTAGGCCTAGTGATTTCTACCTATATAATCCTCACATAAGGCTGTGAAATAGATTCGATAATTATTCCCTTGTCATAGATGAGGAAATGGATATACAGAGATTAAGCCCAAGCTGGTGAGTGTGGGTCAGGAAATTGAACCCCAGCAGATTCCAGAGCTGGAACTCTATCAGTGGACATATTCAAATGAAGTAAACTTTCATCAGTTGTCTCACAAGGCACGTGTACCCCCAATGATACGTAATCCAGAAATTGTTTCTCTTTGGAATGCATGTTCTCCATGAGGCAGTATGTCTACCTTGTTATTTGCCCTTTTTGCGGTTCGGTTGAAGGTGAGATAGGTGTTCCTGCGCAGTGAGCTCCCTGGGGCAATGGGCAGTGTTCACATAAGATGGGTTTAATGAATAATCCCTGAACAGATGACCCAGAAAGAGACTGTTGTGCTGCGTGAGGACCCTAGACCTGCCCTCATAGTGCTGAACTACTGAAAGCCTCCCCCGAGCCCTGGGAGTGTTTGGCTGTCCCGGCAGCAGCTCCAGCATTCACCCAGGGCCCAGCAAGAAGCGCAGGCTGGACACCTTTGAGAAGCTTCTGCAAAGAGTCCCACCAGGGTCTTTGGGAAGTGGGTTCCTGGCCAGTTCTTATTTGGTCCCAGCTATTGACTGTCACTGGTAGCCTGGACAAATTTTTTGCTTTAAAAACTTGAAGTATGAAAATGAGCTCCACCAAGTAGAAGAACTTTAGGAATCTGAAACATTTACAAATCCTGAGGGTGGTATAGGAGAAAATCATCTTGGGCATTTAAAATACGGGTTTGGGTGATGTTTTCAGTACATCCCCCTGCTGCACCCCACCCCAAGTCCTTTTCCTTCCATCATCTAACTTCACAGAAGAATGTGAGGGAGCAATGACAGTTCCAAAATGATTTTACTGGACTTGACTAAGGTTCCTGCTTGCAAACTCCAGGTCGTTTGAAGTTTCTAACTTTTAAAAAAAGTTGCTAATCTCATTCCTTTCCCCTGCCATATCTCTTTGTGGCTTCCAGTGCCCTTCCCCCATCACTGAGAGTAGCAATGTTCTGACAGAGGTGCTGGGACAGGAAGCATTGGGCACTCCGTGCGGCTTCTCAGTGACCTGTGGAGGCATCTGCAGATAGCTCTCCCCCCATCAGCAGCGAGGACAGTGCTCATGCATGAAAGCAGGTCAGCTCCGCCATTTCTGCATCTCATCTCATCCATGTGCTTGATGGAGAGCACAAGAGCCAGGGGCAGCAGAAAATCAACCCATCAGAAACTCAGTGCAGAACGTAGGCAGCCTGTTGTGTGTAGTGTTTCATTCTTACTTTTCCCAGTTTGATTGAGATCTAATAGACACATAACATTAAGGTGTACAGTGTGGTGATTTGATATATATACGTATTGTGAAATGATTCTCAAAGTAGAATGAGTTAATCTCATCACCTCACGGTTACAGTTTGTGTATGTGTGGTAAGGACTCTTAAGATCTACTTTGTTAACAATTGTAGATATATAATAGTATTGTTAAATACAGTCGCCTTGCTGTACATCACAGCCTCAGGATTTATTCATCTTGTAGCTGGAAGTTTGTATCCCTCGAACACTATTACCCATTCCCCCAACCTATGTCCTATCTCCTACCCCTGGCAGCCACCAGTCTGTTCTTTGTTTCTATGAGTTTGATTTTTTTAAGATCCACATGTAAGTAAAATTATACAGTATTGGTCTTTCTCTGTCTGACTTACTTCACAAAGCCTCACGCCTTCCAGGTCCATCTAAGTTGTCCCAAGTGACAGGATGTTCCGTGTGTGTGTGTGTGTGTGTGTGTGTGTGTGTGTGTGTGTGACACTTAGATTGTTTCCATGCCTTGGCTGTTGTGAATAATGCTGCTGTGAATGTTGGAGTATAGATATCTCCAATATCTGCAATACAGAGATAATGATTTCATTTCTTTCAGGTGCATTCCCAAGAGTAGAGTTGTTGGTTCATATGGTAGTTCTGTTTTTAATTTTTTAAGGAACCTCCATACTGGTTTCCATAGGTGGCTGTATTATATCCCCACCAACAGTGTACAGGGGTTCCCTTTTCTTTTTTTCAGAAGTAGCCACTTTTCTGTTTTAGCTACTTATTTGTAATTTACACCCATCTTGTTCAGTAAGAAGGTTAATTTTTCAGGGTTGTTCTTTCCATAATGGCTGCTAAGGTTTTAGCTTTCTTCTCCTCCCACAACCCCATCAATCACACACCGGCTCCCTTCCCAAAAACTCATCTTCCCAATATAATTAATATCATAGCTTTGATTAGATCAATATTCTTTTCTTACATTATTCTGTGTTTGTTATTTAGAGCTGAGTCTTGTAGTAAAGCTGATTACATTGTTACTCCCGTACAGCAGTGTTAACACGTTTTCCATAGTTAATAATTGTCTCATTGTTTGTTTTCCTGTTTGCTTGGTTTTCTATGTATTTAACAACCCCAGATGCTTTGAAAGTTGTTTAAATCTTTTGAGATGCTCAGATACATCAGGTTTTCTGTCAGTTTCATCTAAAGCAATCTCTTCCAGGCCCTTCAGTCTGCTCCAGAGGGCGGGGTTAACCCTCCACTGGGCACAGCTGGTTCCTGGGATCGCCCTCCTTCTCCACCATTCTCCAAGTTCCCTTTGCTTCTCTCTTGTGTTGGCTTGTCTGTCTTCCTTTTTCTTGGTTTACTGTCTGTTTTTGATGCATATTTTGCATACTCCAGTATCTTTCAGAGAATAGGATACGTGGGAGGTGAATTTTTTTTTGAAACTCTGCATGTCTGTAAATGTCCTTATTGTATGTGATTATTTTCTCTTTCTAGAAGCTTGTGGGATCTTGTCTTTGACCCCAGGGTTTAAATTTCAAAATGATGTATCTTAATGTGGGTTGATCTATATCTAGTGTCCTGGGTATTGTGTGCCCTTTCAATCTAGAAATTTATGGCCCCTTAAATTTGGGGAAATTTTCTAACTGATGACTTTCTCCCATCTTTTTTCTCTGTTGTCCTTTCCTGAAGCTTGTATTATTTGGATATTGGACCTCCTGAACTGATTTCTATTTTTTCATCATTGTTCATTTCTTTCTTTCTCTCTCTCCCTCCCTCCGTCCCTTCCTTCGTTCCCTTCTCTCTCTCTCTCTTTCTTTCTCTCTCTCTCTCTCTTTTTGCTCTATTTTCTGGAGGAGTTCCTCAGCTTTGTATTTCATCTCACCCCTTTTAGTGAGCTGTTCTATCATATTTTTAATTCTCTTTGGCATGTTCCTTTTTTATATTACAGTGTTCTTGCTTTAGCACAACAATAAATTCTTTCAGGTCTTAGTGAGTATATGTTTGGTATTTTTTTGAAGTTTTTTTCTTATATGGTTATGTCCTCCAAGTTGCTTATTTCTATTTGTTTAGGTCTCAGTTTTACATCAAGGACTCTCTAAAGATGCCTGGAGGTCCTTGATTTGTCTGCAGGTACTTAGGAGCAGGGTACTGAAGTGCTGGTTGGAAGTTCTGAGGCTTGTCAACTGTGAGCTTCATCACAGGCTGATCATAGAAAACCTCCAGTGTCAGTGTCTTTAGTTGTCTTCCCTTGGGCTGGTCAGCTTTTTCATTCTCCTGCCTGGAAGGTAGAAGCCTGGTTGCCAATATTCTGGGAACCAAATAAGGGAAGGTGGTGAATGGTCTTCCCTTGGGCTGGTCAGCTTTTTCATTCTCCTGCCTGGAGGGTAGAAGCCTGGTTGCCAGTATTCTGGGAACCAAATAAGGGAAGGTGGTGAATGGTCCCCACATCCGATAATGCATACGTTCATCTAATCTAATCCCACTCATTTGCCTTCAACTGTGTCACTCTTTCCCTAGTCCCCACCCCTGCTAGAGGCCCCCTTTTACTCTCTATGGAAAGTAAACCTCCAGCTATTTGCTGGCGGGATGGACAGATAGCTCAGGTATGTGGGGAGTATGGGAGGCCATCCATGGATCTAAGGTCCTTCTTGGATGGTCCTTCAACGAGGCCTCCAGCCCAAGCCTTTTGGGGCTTCTAGGGATGGAATGAGGTAGATCCTGTCTTTCCCCAGTGCTCACTTAGGGTTCCGGTCTGCTGTGTTATTTGCCACTCTTGCATCAGCATTCTAGGTTCCAGTATTTTGTAGCTATTGTCTCCTGTTTTATTCTCCCTGTTCTTGTTGGTTTATGGATTAAAAAAAAATCCTTTTACTGTTCTTTAATTAGGCTTTGGAAGGAAGCAAAGGTAGCCTCATGAGTTCAACCTTCCATTTTTACCTGCAAGCCTCATCATTGCTGTTTATTTACTGAACCTCCAAGGGTCTGAAGTTTTTAAAAGGAAAATTCAGTGATTTATGGTAAACACTCCCAAATATACCTCAGAGAAAGAGGCCTAGGCCATAGCCTTTTGAGTAAGAGAATTTAGTTTGAGATTTTTCTTTTAAACCAAGGCTGTTCCAAGGGTTTAGTGCCTCACCCACAGCTTCTTTCCTCCTCCTCCATCTTTGCCCTTGCCCAGCTTGCACCAGCTCTTATTGTCTTGTGCAGTCCCAGTGGAAGTCCTTCTGAAGCAGCCACGGGAGGCATTAGGTTGAAGAGTGAGGTAGTTCTAGGAAGATGGAAAAATGCGGGATGGGCGCAATACAACATGTCACGTCAGATCCATGTCATGCTTCTGGCAAGACTGCTGAGGCTGTCGCCACCCTCTTCTTCCTGGCTGGTGCAACATTCTTCTTAAAGCCATGGTTTCTCTTCAAGCCCAGTGGATGGGCTCCGGCATCACGAGATTTGACGTTTCTGTAAGAGGAGCATGCCTTCAGCTTCTTCAGCTGCACGGAGAGTGGTCATGAGAGTGTCCTTCTTGCTTCAGAGGCAGGATGGACTTCCCGGCAGGTCGGAGGTGGCGGCCGCCTCTGTGCTGGGCTTCCGGCAGTTCTGAGCCCTTCTACATTCCTCCTCCAAGTGTCTCCTCTAATGACTTCCAGGCTTGATATCATTTCATATTTACTCCAACTTGGTGTCAGATTAATTTTTTCCTTAAGTTTAAGTCTTTGTTTTCTCTTTAAAATTTTGACTTTTGTAATGTATTTCATTGGATCTAAGTTGGTAGAGTTTCAGAGGGTTAATAAATAATGACCCCTCTGCCTTACTGAGTTCAGCTTTAATTGAGAGACAAAGAAGCCAAGCATATGGAGCTCAAGAATCTAACCTTCGTTATTGATTTTACTGGTAAAGCACTTTGAAAAATGTCATCTTAGGTCTGCTGGTCAGTATGGGCATGTTAATATTTCAACTCTGTATTTGACATCTATACACTCACTGACCACACTGGATGATCACAGGCCACTCCATGAGTGTCTAACCCTCTAAAATTTAAAACAAGAAAGAGAAGAATAGCTCCTGTAAAGGAGTTAGTAAGGGGCAGAAAGAGAGGCAGGGGTGTTACTCTAATGGAAGTACCTACACCTGTGAGAACAAGGCGTGGAGAACTGTGTTTGTAATAGGAGGTGATACCAGTCTCCCCTAAGACACACCATCAGTTCATAGCAGATACTCAGAAAAAAATCCTATATTAAATAAGGTTGTACCACACATTCAGATTTCAGAAACCTTAAAGTCATTTTCCCATCTTAGAAATAAGGATATATTGTAAGTTATCAACAATTTGTTCCTTTGGTAGAAACTTTCTATGGTTTGGACTAAATGGAGGGCACACCCTTGGCTGGGGTGGGGAGCCCCATCTGTAGTTCCATCCCTGTTACAAACTAGCTGGAATCCTTTTTTCCGTCGAACCTCCCTAGGCTTTCTTTTCATCTGCTCGGTAAGGAATGCAGGCTAGCTTAATACATGAACAGATAAAAAGGATGGGTCAGACCCGAACTTCCACAGCTAATTAGCTTCAGAGTTGGGACTAAAGCCCAGGTATCTTCCTTCCCTATTCTCATTCTTTCCTACTGTATCCATTTTAGATTGACTTGATTTGAATTCAGATAACATAGTTCAGCAACAGAGAAGTGATCATTCATTTGCTCCTTCATTCATTCACTTAACAGAACCTTTTCCTTTTTTTATGCCATATATTGTGCTAGGCAATAAGGGAGCTGAAATGTGTTCTTGTCTTTATAGCAGCATACAACCTGTGTGCTCATGTTACAGATGTTAGTGGCCACCTCTGCCCCCACCCTTGACTTACAGCCTCACCAGAAGGGCTTCCAACTGATTACTGATCTTCAGGGAGATCCAGACCTCCTTGGCTGCCCTGAACCCGTCATCCCTCTTATGCTTCCCTGAGACCTGGAATCGTGCCCCTTTGGTTGACATGACCCATCTCTGAGAATTAACTCAGAGCATTCTTTTTTAAAATTAAAGTATCATTGATATATAATCTTATGTTGGTTTCAAATACACAACACAGTGGTTCAACAGTTGCCCATGTTAAATCCTCACCCCCTCTAGTGTGGTTACTATCAGTGTAGTAAGATGTTACAGAATCATTAACTGTATTCTCTGTGCTGTACTCCCATCTCTGTGACCAACTTATACTGTGATTGCAAATTATTGTACCCCTTTATCCCTCTCCTCCCTACCCCCACCAACCCCTCCTCTTTGGTAACCACTAGACCCTTCTCAGTGTCTAAGAGTTTACTTACTGCTATTTTGTTCCTTCTGTTTTGCTTTGTTTTTATATTCCACAAATGAGTGAAACCATATGGTATTTGTCTTTCTCCTCGTGGCTTATTTCACTGAGCATAATATCCTCTAGATCCATCCATGTTGTTACAAATGGCAGGATTTTTCTTTTTATGGCTGAATAATATTCCATCGTGTATATGTACCACATCTTCTTTATCCATTCATCTATTGATGGACACTTAGGTTGTTTCCATATCTTGTCTATTGCAAACTGTGCGGTGATAAACAGGGGTGCATATATCTTTTCAAATCAGGGATTTTGTTTTTTTCAGGTAAATTCCTAAGATTTGAATTTCTGAATTAATGGTATTTTTACTTTTAATTTTTTGAGGAACTTCTGTACTGCACAATGGTTGTTGCATCAACTTACATTCCCACCAGTGGTGTAGGAGGGTTCCCATTTCTCTGCATCCTCGCCAGCATTTATTTCTCGTCTTTTGGATAGTGGCCATTCTAACCAGTGTGAGGTGATATCTCATTGTGGTTTTAATTTGCATTTCCCTGATGATTAGTTATGTGGAGCATCTTTTCATGTGCCTGTGGCTATTTGTATTTCTTCTTTGGAGAAGTGTCTGTTCCCGTCCTCTGCCCATTTTTTAATCAGGTTATTTGTTTTTTGGGTGTTGAGGCTTATGAGTTCTTTATATATTTTGGATGTTAACCCCTTATTAGATGACTTGTTTATGAATATGTTCTTCCATACTGTAGGATGCCTTTTTTTTGTTCTGCTGATGGTTTCCTTTGCTGTACAGAAGCTTTTTAGTTTGATGTAGTCCCACTTGTTCATTTTTGCTTTGTTTCCCTTGCCGAAGAGATGTGTTCAGGAAGAAATTACTCATGCTTATATTCAAGAGATTTTTTTCTATGTTTTCTTCTAAGAGTTTTATGGCTTCATGACTTACATTCAATTCTTTGATCCATTTCAAGTTTACTTTTGTGTATGGGGTTAGACAGTAATCAGTTTCATTCTCTTACATGGAGCTGTGCAGTTTTCCCAGCACTAGTTGTTGAAGAAGCTGTCATTTCCCTATTGTATATCCATGACT
>JAVSCE010008376.1:0-28393 GCA_032199065.1 Smutsia gigantea | reverse complement strand
ACAACTGCCTGAGCCACCCGCCAGGCAGGTGGTGCAGACACTGCTGTGGAGACCCACTCCGCACCCACCCAGGAAAGCAGAGCCTCGCAGAGCACCCCTTCTGAAGCCCACCCAGCCCAGCCTGCCCGGCACCTTAACAAACAGCTGGAGCTTCGCGGTCTCGGCCATGGTGAGGAGCGGCAGCGGCAGGGCACGGGGCGGACCGGGGAGCTCTTTAAGGCTCCGGGCGGCCCCACCCTCCCTAGCCCAGAGCCCGCCCCTCGGAGTCGCCTAGGCTGGCTGACAAGCTGGTGTCCGAGCCTGAGGGTGTGACATGGGGGAACCGGCCGTGGGTGTGTGAAGCTGGCCGGCCTCAGACCAAGCGCCGGGTGCAAGCTGAGCCCCATGGAGGGGCCTGTGGTGGAGGCCAGAAGACCGGGAGGCCAAGAAAGGGGCCCAGGGCGCCAGCCTGGGGAGGGGCTTCTCTGGGTCACGACCACGCCCACCTTCACCCCCAGCCCTCCCTGCAGTGGACACCCTGTTGCCTGTCAAGGCCCCCAGCCCAGAAAGCTGAGCAGTGGGTTCCAGTCTCAGTTTCCCCATCTACCTACCGGGGCATTTCGACAGTGTTAAACCCACTTGGAAGAGACGCCCCCTCCTGGCAGGCAGAGCCCCCAGGGCGGGGCCCACATTCCAGACATGCCTGTGTCCCAGCTCAGGTGTCCACCCAGTCGACCCCCAGCCCTATTCCTCCCGCCCTGGGAGGGTTTCTTCCTCTGTGAACCTTTAAAAGGAAGCACCAGGAGGGGGTTTAGAAGCCACAAATTCCTGACATCAGGGTCCACCTACATCAGGTAGGTCAGGCAGCTGGAGGCCCCACAGGTGTGCACCAACCGCCCTGCCCTGCCCGCAGCTGGAGTGGACCCCACACCCTGCTCTGCCCCTGTGGGGTTCACCCACAGAGCCTCTGTGACTCTTCCCCAGCCAGGGGGACCACCCCCGTGGAGGGGCCTCCAGAAGCTCTGCGCCACCCAGTGGCTAAGTGCGGGATCTGACAGTGCCTTCCCTGCCCGACACTGACCAGGGCTTCTGGCACAGGCCGCCCTCCAAGCCTGGGGGCTGACCTCCGCATACTGGGGAGTTCAGCTCGGGCTCCCTTCTGGGGCCTGGGCTTCCCCTCTGCCTGCGTCCACTCCACACACCTCCAGTTCAGCTGCTCCTTGGCAGCGTGGTGGGGATTGGCCTGGCACTCACAGGCCACCACCATGGAGGTCTAGGCCCCGCCACCCGGCCTGCATTCACCAGATGTCCGGGGTCCTTCTGTGTGTATGAAAATACCTGTCTGCGTCCAGAAGAAGAGTGGTGCAATGGACGAGTGACAGGTGGCCCACGGAAGAGCAAATCAAGACACTGCAGGATAGGGAGTTTGTTTCGCTTCACACTTATTTCAGGAAACAAACCAGGACAAGATACGGCTTGTGGTTGCAACGGGCAGAATCGTGGTAACCCTGTCCTCAGCAAAGCTGTGGGAAAGCATGGTGTGCACTGGTAAGACGGCGGCAGCCCCAGGCGGTCACCCACCTAGGCATTGGCCTAGAGGCACTCTTGTAAACACACAGGAATGCAGAAACAGTGTCCCGGGGCGGCAAGCCCCTGCATGTGGGGGTCCTGGGGTGAACGCAGGCAGTCCTGGGGAGGGATCTGACTAGTCTGATGGTTAGTTGTGTCCCCCAAATGCATATGGGGAGTCCTAGCTCAGCACCTCAAAATGTGACCCTCCTTGTAGATGGGGTCTTTACGGAGATAATCAGGTTGGAATGAGGTTGTCAGGATGGGCCCTACCCTGATATGACTGGTCGTCTTGAAGTGGGGAGGTTGGGACACGGATGCATGCCGAGAAGGGGCACCACAAGACGACGGAGGCAGAGACCGGGTGGCACTGCTGCCAGCCTAGGTACACCAAGGACGGCCAGCAGCCTCCGAAGGAGCAGCCTTGCCCACACCCTGACCCTGGACTTCCACCCCCTGAGACAGCATTTCTGTTGTTCTGCGCCCCAGTTTGTGGTCATCTGTTATGGCCACCCACTGCCCCAGCCAAGCAACAAAGGGGGAGGAAAGCCCCAGCAAGCTGAGAAGAACTATGTATCAGCACACATCAACCTGCGCCTCTGCTTGTGTGTATCTGAAAAAGAGGAAAGGGACCATCTTGGGACGGTCTCTGCCATGTGGGAAGACACTCAGCTTCTGCTTTCTGCCCATCTGAAGTCTGAATTTCCTGCCATACTTTCACAGCAAACATTTAAAGAAGTGAGACCAGAAACTCATGGTCACCAACCTTAACCTGGCCTGTGCCTCCCCCAGCCACAGAGCAGCCCCTGGAGGCCTTTCCCACGGATACACCAGCGGCTCAGTTCTGGGGGCACACAGATGGGCCAGAATGGTGAAGGGCGCTGGGTGGTCCTGGCATCTCCACAGGAGCATGTCCAGGCACTTCCCAGCTCTGCAGCGAGGGGGCTGGGAAGCAGTAAGCATCCAGAGCCCGGAGGGGAGTCCAGGCCCCATCCTCCACCGGGAGGCGGCTGGGTGCAGGTTGGGGCACGGAGGCACGCGGCAGGCCTGCAGACTGCCACACAAAGTCAGGGGTGCTCAGAACACAGGCCTGGCAAGTCAACAGGTCCCAGAAGTCACCGTGGAGGGGCTCCTGTGGGCAGGATCCAGGCAAGTCTGAGTGCAAGGAAGATGGCAGTAGGACTGTGCACTTACAGGCAGCTAAATGATAAGTATATTTTATCACAATAAAAAATTTAAGGTGGTAGTAACGTATGATCACATGCTGATTTTTTTAAAACTTGCAAGCTCATCGTGATATATTTCTAAAAGTTGAGAAACACTTTGTGAGAGAAAAATGCCAGCTAATGGATACAAAGAATGAAATCATTAGAAAGTTGCCATTTTTCTGCCACCACCTGGGTAAAAGATTTTGTGGGTCACCATCAACAGAACAAAAAGGCATCCTACAGTATGGGAGAATATATTTGTAAATGACATATCCGACAAGGGGTTAACATCCAAAATATATTAAGAACTCACACGCCTCAACACCCAAAAAGCAAATAACCCGATTAAAAAATGGGCAGAGGATATGAAGAGACAGTTTTCCAAAGAAGAAATTCAGATGGCCAGCAGGCATATGAAAAGATGCTCCACATCACTAATCATCAGAGAAATGCAGATTAAAACCACAATGAGATATCACCTCACACCAGTGAGGATGGCCAACATCCAAAAGACAAACAACAACAAATATTGGTGAGGATGTGGGGAAAGAGGAACCCTCCTACACTGCTGGTGGGACTGCAAATTAGTTCAACCATTGTGGAAAGCAGTATAGAGGTTCCTCAAAAACTCAAAACAGAAATACCATTTAACACAGGAATTCCACTCCTAGGACTTCACCCTAAGAATGCAGCAGCCCAGTTTGAAAAAGACAGATGCACCCCTATGTTTACTGCAGCACTATTTACAATAGCCAAGAAATGGAAGCAACGTAAGTGTCCATCAGTAGATGAATGGATAAAGAAGATGTGGTACATATACACGATGGAATACTATTCAGCCATAAGAAGGAAAGAAATCCTGCCATTTGCAACAACGTGGATGGAGCTGGAGGGTATTATGCTCAGTGAAATAAGCCAGGCGGAGAAAGACAAGTGCCAACTGATTTCCCTCATTTGTGGAGTATAACAACGAAGCAAAACTGAAGGAACAAAATAGCAGCAGAGACTCCAAGAAGGAACTAGTGGTTACCAAAGGGGAGGGGTGCAGGAGGGCGGGTGGGGAGGGTGGGAGAAGGGGATTGAGGGGTATTATGTTTAGTACACATGGTGTGGGGAATCAAGGGGAAAACAGTGTAGCACAGAGAAGGCAAACAGTGAATCTGTGGCATCTTACTACACTGATGGGCAGTGCTTCTTTAGGGTATGAGTGGGGACTTGATAATATGGGTAAATGTAGTAACCACATTGTTTTTTCATGTGAAACCTTTATAAGAGTATATATCAATAATACCTTAATAAAAAAAATATTTTGGTGGAGCAAGCTGTTCACATGGCCTTGGAGGGGTGGTCTTCTGTGTCCCTTCCAGTCCCCTCAGAGCTAAGGAGGGAGGCTGACAATGGCCCAGCTCAAGGCCCCATTGCCACTGAACCCCTAGTTCCTGGGTACCTCCATACTGCCTCCACCCTTTGCATGCCTCCTACTTGGATTTGGGTCTCAGGATAGAGGCCACCTCCTCCTGGAAGCCCTCTCACAGCCAGGATAAAATGAACACAGCCCAGCACACACCACCCACCAGTCCTGAGTGGCAGAGATCTCAGGCTGTGTGGGTGGAGGGGTGACAGTGATGGACAGCCCCTGCCTCAGTCTCCCCACCTGTAGCATCGGGCTGTTAGAAGAGTGAGGAGACACCCACCACTACCACCACCTTCAGGCTGAACCAGCTGCTGTCCCTCCACCCTGGGCCCCATGCTCAGGGATCCTGCCAACGTCCTGTGGGGCAGGGTGTGAGCCTTGCTGTCAGGTGGGCCCACCCCAACACCCCACCTCCGACACACAGGCTTGCATGGGCTTTTCTGTTTATTTATTTAAACAAACATCTGTGCGCTATATACAGGTCTGGCTCCTGGGTGGGCAGGGGCCAGGCTGTGCAGGACAGCAACGGCAGCTGGAGGGGTTAGGGAGGGGACGTGGCTGGGGTGGTCAGCTTCTCTATTCCAGCTGCCCAGCCCACGGCCCATCCTAATGGCTTTCCTTGGGTAGCACCCTCCCTGCAGGAAAGCTGGGTGAGGGAGCCTCTTTCAAAAGCAAAATAAATAGGTGCCTGGGGATGGGACCTAAACCAACCCCCACCCTCGGCCCCAGGCCTGCAGCCACGCCCCTCTGAATGGGTATAAGAAAAATGCGGGCTCAGGAGGCCAAGCCTGGCCAGGAGAGGGCCAGATAGTAGGCAGCAGGCCATGTCACCCCAGTGGCCCCGGGGGTGATGGGCAGAGCTGGGCAGGGGCAGAGGTGAGGGGCCGGCCAGACCCCAGGGCTTTAAGGCAGAGCAGGGTGAGGGTGTGCACAGCCCAGGACTGGGCCAGCCTTTGGCACAACTGGGGAGGGTGGCACTGTGGCCAAGGGCAGGGCTGAGGACAGGCGGGGGTGGGGGTTGCTAGAGGGAGCATGAAGCCTCTGGTCCTGGACCTCCCACTCCAGGGCCTTGTGGCTGGTCACTGGGGTTATGGGGTGGGGCTCGGCCACCGCCTGACTTCTGTTTCCATCGTATGTCCTCAAGCCAGATCCTGGTGGTCAGCAGAGTGTGTCTGTGTTGAAGGAGAGCTGGGCCTGGTGGACGGCAGGCAGGCTAGGCTTGGGGAGGTGTCCTAGGGCAGCCACTACCCCTCTACCCCAGGACCAGACCTGGACACTGGCTTGCTCCCCACCTGTCCCCCACTAGGTCACTGTCAGTGCTGAGCACCCCCCGTGGCCTCTCTCTGCCCAGTGGAGGCCGCTGTGTTTATAGCTCTCCCATCCAAGTCTCTGTCCCCTACTCTGCTCTGCCTGGCTTGAAATCCCTACAAAGTTCTCAGTACGTTGTGGGGTCTGCCACAGGTCTATCTGCCTGTGTCCTGACTCCCATGCCCGCTTTGCCCTGAGCGCCAGGTTCCCTTGACCTCAGAGCAGCAGGAGTCCCCAGGGGCGCTGCCCCACCCCAAGGCTGAGCCCTCTGGCCAACCTGGTTGCCCTGGACCCTACAGACACTGCTTACCCGCTCCTCCTCAAAGCTGATGAGGCCCTCGTCCTCTGTGTCCAGGTCCTGAGGCTCGTCAGCCACCAGTGCCCGCAGCTCGGTGGGGACGGGTCGTGGCCGGAACAAGCCAAGCAGGCGGCCCAGGGGAGACTGCAGGGCTGAGGGTGGCTCTGTCTCCTGCTGCTCCAGGTTGTCACTCTGCTTTTTGGCAAAGTTCACGAACACCTGAGGGGCAGGCACAGGTGGGTGGGTGGGGGCCCAGCCCCGGTGGGCCTGGTGTCCCTGGCCCAGGGCACTCACGTTGTCCAGGGTGGTCTGGCTGACCGAGTAGTCCTCAATGCCCAGCACGCCCACCACCTGCTCCATCTTGCTGAACACCTGTGCCAGCGAGATGCTCTCTGACTGCAGCTGATACTGCACCTTGGTGTGGTGGCGCTCCTGTGGGGGCGCGGAGGTCAGAGGCTGCTGGCAGGGACCCGGCCCCCATCCCGGGCCCCGCCCACCTTGAGCACGGCCTCCGGGAAGTTCCGGCTGAAGAACCGCACCACATCCTTCACGTGCTGGCTGCTCCTGGTCCTCACCGTGATCATGTAGCCGTCTCCAAACCTGCAGGACAGGCCCGTGGCCTGGAGCCCCAGCCGCCAGGCGGCCCACCCCCCGCATCCGTACCTGCACCCTGCTCACCGGTTCTTCAGGTGCTGGATGCTGCCTAGACAGCGCAAGCGCCCGTTCACCATGATAGCCAGCCGCGTGCAGAGCGCCTCACACTCCTCCATGCTGCAGGCAGAGACGCAGGCTGGCGAGGTGGGAAGGGGGCCGGGGCACGTGCTGGGGACGGGGACAGGGCAGGAGGCGGCTCACCTGTGCGAGGTCAGCACCACTGAGCGCCCCGTCTTGATGAGGTCAAGAATGAGGTTCCAGAGGAAGCGCCTGGCCTTGGGGTCCATGCCCGTGGTGGGCTCGTCCTGCGGGTGGTACCAGCTCAGGACTGCCCTTCCTGGCCCTCCCCGGGCCCGGGAGGAAGGCGGGCTGACCCCACGCCACCCCTTCCGCTCACCAGGAAGACGAAGGCGGGGTGCCCGATGAGGGCGATGGCTGCGGACAGCTTGCGCTTGTTGCCTCCGCTGTAGGTGCCGGCGGGCTTGTCCGCGTGCTTGGCCAGCTCCAGCTTCTGCAGGGCCCACTCGACAACCTGCGTGAGGGCACTTGTCAGGGCCCGCCCTCTACGCCGGCCCCCGCCCCTGCCAGGCGCCCTCACCCGGGCCTCGTCCTTCCAGGGGACCCCGCGCAGCCGCGTGTACAGCTGCAGGTGCTCCCGCGCGGTGAGCTCGTCGAACAGGGCGTCGAACTGCGGGCAGTAGCCCACGCTCTGCTGCACTTGGAGCAGCTCCTTGAGGATGCTGGGGACACAGAGCCGTCACCCCGGGCTGCCGCGGCCACCCCGCCGGCCAGCCCCCAGGCGGCGCCCCAGCGCACCTGTGCCCGTTGACGAAAGCCTCGCCCCCGGTGCTGCTCTCGTCCCCCGTTAACATCTTGAAAGTGCTGGTCTTGCCCGCGCCGTTGACGCCCAAGAGGCCGAAGCACTCGCCAGGGCGCACGCCCAGGCACAGGCGGTCCACAGCCAGGATGCGGCCGATCTTCCGCGACTTGTACACCTGGTGGAAGAGAGGGAGTAGCCCCCGCGGCAGGCCTGTCCTTCAGGCAGGCCCCCGTCGGGAGCCACGCCCCTCCACGGCCATCCCCCACCCCGAGCCACGCCCCTTCCAGGCCTCCACCCCCTCCGCGCCTCTACCTTGGCTCCAAGCCCTGCCTGCACTGGAGCCCTGCCCCACCTGGGTCCCCTCCCACATGCCCACAGCCCACCTTAGTCAGGTTCTCAATTTTGACCATGTCATTGTCAGCATCCCCCCGCAGAACTCGCTGCCGCTCGCTGGCCACATCCACATCATCCTCTACGGGCTTCGTGGACACGGGCATGCGTCTGCAGAGATGGGGGCAGTACCCAGCTGGGACACCCACCGTCACCCTGCATCTCCAATTTGCTGCAGCAACAGCAGGAAGACGGGCAGCACCCCGCCTGGCCCCCACCCCGCTGTCTGGGCCCCGACTCACTGTGGCTGCCGTAGGAAGTTGTACTGGCACATGATGGTGAGGAAGAAGCCCACGAAGCCTTCCACAGTCATGGCCACCAGCCCCCTGGTGACAATGTCCCACTCGAACGGGGACTTCATCTTGTCAAACTGGCCTGTGGGACAGCCAGCTCAGGGCCTGCCTGGGGCCCTGGGAGCCTCTGCCCACTTCCACCCCATGGCCTCACCGATCTTAGCATAGTACTCGTTGATGTACTCATTGTAGGCCATCTCCATGAGCCCGTGGCCCAGGTTGTAGTTGGGGAAGATAAGGAAGCAGCTCTTCAGGTAACTGTTTACAACCTTCAGGTCCTGGAGGGCCACAGGGTGTCACAGGCACAGCCTCGGCCCCACTGCCCTCCACGCCCCACCACCCCACCGTTCCACCTTGTCGTGCTCAAAGAGCTGCAGCAGGAAGGTGGCCACGGTGGCTGTGATGCCGATGAAGAGATTGATGACGATGAGAAACACGTAGGCCGAACTGGGGACCTCAAACCAGAAGGAGGCTGGGTACATGATGGGGGTGATGGACCACCTGCAGGAAGGGGGCAGAGGGTGGTCAACGGGAGCCGAGCCCACCCTGTGCCTACCCCCGGCAATGCCCCCTTACCCATAGAGCAGGAAGAGCGAGAGCACGGCAGGAAAGTTGGTGGGGGATGTGTAGGCCGGCAAGTCGAACACAAACAGGATGATGACACAGCAAGTGGCCGGGACCAGGTAGTTGAGCTGGCAGAGCAGGGGCGGAGGTGAGGGGCCCAGGGACAGGGCGAGGGGCCTAGGCACAGGGGTGAAGGGGCTGGGGGCAGGACTGGGGGGCTGGCGCCTGGCAGGGGACAGAGGGCCGGGGTGGCTGGGGCCTGGGGGTGGAGGGAACCCCCCACAGCCATATGGGAGGGGCACACCATATCCCACACGTAGTTGGCCAGCCAGTAGATGACCGGGTTGCAGCCGCTGACAAACTGCAGGTGTTTGGCCTTGGTGGACCTCTCAGCCACCAGGAAGACCACGAAGCTGGCCGGCACGAAGGACATGGCCACGATGATGAAGATGGCAATGACCACATCCGTGCCCTGCAGCCTGGGGGACGAGGTGGCCCTCAGCCCTGCCCGGCGCCCTCCCCACATGCCCCACACCCCCCACGCACACACATACAAGTAATCCAGGGAGAGGCTGGCGCTTGTCTTGTTCATGGGGTGGTTAGTGACGGTGATGCCTGCAACACCGGGAAGGGTAGCCTCAGGGCCTGCTGTGCCGGCCGCCCTGCCCCACCCCGCACTCCCCCGCCCTGCCCAGGCTCACCGTAGGCTGCCGGGTTGCCCTTGCTCTTGGGCAGATTGGCACGCAGGATGGCATTGTTGAGGCTGTTGAGGTACGTGGGCATGCTGTGGTAGCCTTTGTTGTTGTAGAAAACCTGGCAGGGGCACAGAGAGACCCCGTGAGCCCTGTGGGTCCCTGTAGATTGCAGACCAAGGCCAGATACCGTGGGGCCCAGGCCTGCCCTCACCTGGGCTGCCCTTCGCACTGCGATCTTCCGCACCATGGCCGGGGCCTGGGCACCAAATGAGACCGGGATGGACTTCTGGATGTTGCCGAAGGTGATGGCCCCATACCTGCGCAGGTCCGTGGAAGGGCAGTGAGGCCAGATGGGCGGCTGGCTGGCAGCCCCAACCCACAGCCACCGCGTGCCTCCTGCCCAGCTCACCGGTGCAGCCGGAAGCGGTCAGAGGTGAAGAGCAGGTACTCAGAAACATTGTGGCCGGTGATGTCGGTCAGGATGTCGCCTGTGACCACCCGCATCTGGGGTGGGTGCCCACTCACACCTCCTGGGCAGGAGAAACCGGTGCCCTGCACAGAGCAGGTGCAGCGGATGGGCTCCCGCACCAGGTGTGGCAGGGAGGGCACTGATGTCCAGTTCTCTGTGGGTACATGGGCACAGTCAGCTGGGCCCATGCTGTCCCACACCCCCAGGCAGCCTGGGAAGCCAGTACCTGGCCCCAAGGTGGGTAGCAGGGAGGCATTCCAGGCCTGCAGCAGATCCTCATCTAGGGACAGAGGGGAGTCAGACGGAGCGGGCGAGGGTGGAGGTGGCACGAAGTTGGACAGCGGCAGCCCCTGCGTGAAGGACTCCAGGCACATGCTGTCAAAGAACCGTGCTGCCAGCAGGCGTGACTCTCCACTGCTCAGGTTCAGCGTGGGCCCCAGTGAGCCATTGGCTGGAGACTTGAGCACACAGGTGGCACCCACACCTGAGGGCAGCCGGAAGGTGCTTACAAGCTGCTGGGGGCTGGCGTCTGGTGACAGCCGCAACCTGAGGGAACCCGCAGTGTGAGGGAGTGAGGGGTGGTGCCCACCCAGCTCAGCTCCTGCCCCTGGCCCCCGCCTGCCCGTGCTGCCTGGCAGGTGGCCTCACCGGTACTCCTGGCGCTCCTCGTTGGCATAGGGGATGAAGTTGCCGCGAGGCTGGGTGTAGTTGTGGTACTGGGAAGGCGACAGGACCAGTGGGGGAAGGTCACCTGGTGGGGTACACAGGGAAGCTGAGCAGGTTCAGCCCGCCTGCCAGTGGCCCCCCTGGCCATGGACCCGTCTTCCCAAAACGATAGAGTCCAGGCTTGGGGTCTGGGCCTCAAGGAGGCACGAGTCCCTGAGCCCCAGAGTGTGCCCATCAGTCTCAGATGTGATGCCCAGGCCCGGAGTGGGTGAGGGTCACCGAGTGCAGTGGGGGGCAGTGGGAGAGCGCTGCCCCTGGTGCCCCTCTGCCTAGCCAGGCAGCCCTACCGATCTCAGGGACAGAGAGGGCCACAGTCATGGCCACACAGACGAAGAAGGCAGGCAGCAGGATCTGGGAGGACAATGCCTTGGAGTTGCGGCGGGCACAGTGGAAACGCTTCACCAGCAGCCCATGGAATTGACGCACCTTCAGCCACCAGCCCTCCAGTCTGCGGCTGCCCTGGCCAACCCTCATGAGGGCCTCTGTCTCAGCCTCTGCACAGGCAGGTGGGGACTGAGTACATGGGCCAAGCCATGCCCCAGGGACCCTCCCCAGCTCCATCTGGCCTTCTCCCACCTTGCAAGCTGACGTTGTCAGGGTCCTGCAGATTGTCCAAGAGGGGACGGTAGTCGCCGCAGACATCAGCATAGCCTGCTCCCTCGTCGCCACGGGCAGAGCCCACCGAAGAAACGGACTGCAGGGATGCCTGTGACCGGGCCAGCTCCGCACAGCGGGCCAGGTTGCCAGTGTGAGCTTCCCTGGACGACGCCAGGCCCTCTGCGCTGGGCTGCACATCTTTCCTGGACTCCTTCACGTCTGAAGGACAGAGGGTGGAGGAGGCTCAGGGCCGCCTGCCACCTCCAGGCCCTCCCATGCACGCCCACCGACCCGAGACCCCCATGCCTAGCAGACCCTAGGAAGTCCTGGACTCTGTTCCCACCCAGAACCTTTAGCCTCCAGACAGGGGAAGAGTAAGCAGCTCAGGCCCAAGTTCAAGGGGATGGGGTGGAGCAGGGTGGGGCCAGGCAGTGGCTTGGGGCCTCGCACCTGCCTCGCTGTTCTCCAGAGACTGGTCCTCCTCCGACACCTTCAGGAACACCTCCTCCAACGTCGTGTCCATCAGCCCGAAGCTGCTCAGGTGCAGTGCGTCCAAGCTGCGCTCCAGGTGCTACGAGAGGGCTGGTGAGACTCACACAGCCCGGGCCACAGGGCAGGGCATGCCGCCCTTCTGCCGGCCCTGCCTCCCCATACCTGGAAGAGGCGCTCGAAGGCCCCCTTTCTGGCGGCCTCACTGGGCAGGACGTAGGAGAGCTCGGTGCTTGTGTCTGAGACCAGGAGGCAAGAGGCCACGTGCTTGCGGATGAAGTGAGAAACCTGGGGCTCAGAGCAGCCGCTCAGCTGGGTCCGCTCTGGGGGGCTGGCTGTCAGCCCTGGCTCTAGGAGAGAGGAGCGAGGAAGGGCTTCACTTGGGGAGAGGCACCCTCTATGGGAGCCCAGCCAGGCTGAGCTGCGGGCCCGCAGAGGGTAAGCCACCTGACCGGACATCTTGTGAGGGCCCAGACCCTCAACCTAACTGGCCTTGGCAAGGGGTCCTGGAGTAGGGGTGCCCTAGGCCGGCTCAGGCAGCCTCAGCACAGACCTTGGGGGCCCCCGGTCTCCGCAGGCCGCTTGACCAGAGTGAGGCGGTAGCCATCCCCATAGGCCCCCTTGAGGAACAGTGGGGAACCGCAGCACTTGAGCTTCCCGTGGGAGATGATGGCGATGCGGTCCCCCAGCAGGTCGGCCTCATCCATGTGGTGGGTGGACAGCAGGATGGTGCGGCCTGGGGGAAGCCAGGACCAGGGTCAGGGGCCCGGGCCGGGCGGGACCAGGCGGGGCTCCCCACACCCACCCCGCGCCCTGCTCACCCGGCTTGTACTTCAGGATGAGGTCCCAGATGGCGCGGCGCGCATAGGGGTCCACACCAGCTGTGGGCTCATCCAGGATGATGGCGCGGGAGCCGCCCACAAACGCGATGGCCACCGAGAGCTTGCGTTTCATGCCGCCCGACAGCGTCTGCACCAGTGAATGCCGCTTGTTGGAGAGCTCCAGGTCTTCGATCATCCTGAGGGTCACACAGGGGCGTAGGCCAGGACTCTGGGGT
Organism: Smutsia gigantea; assembly: GCA_032199065.1. Lineage (NCBI taxonomy): Eukaryota > Metazoa > Chordata > Mammalia > Pholidota > Manidae > Smutsia > Smutsia gigantea. The sequence goes on along the minus strand of JAVSCE010008376.1, from coordinate 15,863 downwards.
GCTGGGTCTCTGAGCTTCGCCCCGGGCTCCCCGTCCCACCTTAGCCCTGCTGGGCCTCTGAGCCCCTCCCACTCCCCGGGCCCTGCCCCTAGGGCCCCACCCACTTATCCATCTCCTTGCGGATCTCCTCCTGGGCCATGCTCTTCAGCCGCGAGTAGAACCAGAGATGCTCCTCCACTGTGAGCCGGTCAAAGAGCACATTGTGCTGCGGACACATGCCCAGGTTCTTGCGGATTTCATCCATCTCTGTGCGGATGTCATGCCCGTAGATGGTGGCCGAACCAGAGGTTGGTGGGAACAGGCCGGTGAGGATAGACCTGGGCAGGAGGGTGAGTCACCACCCCTACGTCCTGCAAGCGGCCCATCCTGCTGCCCATTGCGTTCTTGTGGCCCATTTCCCGGCCGCTGAACGGGCTCTGCTCCGACACTCACATGGTGGTGGTCTTGCCAGCCCCATTGTGGCCCAGGAAGGACACCACCTGGTTCTCGTAGAGGTTCAGGCTCAGCCGATTCAAAGCCAGCTTCCTGTCGTTCTTGTAGACCTTGGTGAGCTTGTCCACACAGACCACCAGCGGCAGGTGAGTGGGCTCCTCCTCCATGCCCCGCGTCTCCTCTGCACCAGGGCTGTGGGTCATCACTAAAGCTGCCCCAGGCCCCCCAAACCCAGAACCTGCCCCAGCTGCCACCCTGGTGCCTGCCTCACCCAAGCGCCTGCTCTCCATGGCACAGGCCTGGTCTTCCTCCATGACGCTGAGCCGGGGGGCGCGAGCCCATGGCCAGCTCCACTCCCATGCTTCTGTCCGCCCACTGCCCAGCCAGTAGGACTTCTGCAGTGGGAAGTACCAGGGCCGGGGCAGCCCATACATTCCTGGGGGTTGGGGAGGGGAGGGGTGGCTGAACCCAGGGTCTGGGGTGACTGTCCATCCCAGGCCATGTGTCCTCCCGCAGGCTGTCACTGGCCCCTAAACCCTCCCAAGGTCTGGCCAGCACCTGGGTGCACTGCCTCGATGTACCACGTGAGCACACCATAGACGGCTGCGTCCACCATCAGCATGGTGACAGCCAGGAGCAGGTTGAAGTCATCTCCTTCCACGGGCGACTGGCTGAATGTGTGCCACTGGATGCCCACACCGGCCACCTCGTAAAGGGCAAAGTACTTGGATCCCAGGCCAAAGGCGGTTGTGGACATCAGGGACTGTGGAGGCAGCAGTGTCAGTGGGGGGAGGCTAGATACCGCCCCACCGGCTGCCCACCCGTGACCTCACCGCGATGCACTTCTCGAAGGCGGTGATCTTATCGTGGGCCACCTCCTCACGGATCGCCACATACATGTAGGGCACATAGCTCAGGAAATAGATGATGCCGCCACAGGCTGAGGCCAGCTTGGCCTTGGAGTACAGCACGGACACCAGGAAGCTGGGGCAGGCGGGGCCACGGCCATCAGCCACACCTCGCCCTCAGCCCCAAGCCCCCAGACCTCCTCAGAACAGGGGGGCACAGAAGGTGCCAGCTGTTCTGTGCTTCTGGGTGAATGATACAGATGCTCTGCCAGTGCTCAGATGAGGCATCCTCCCAGCCCACACCAGCCACACAGCACTCACCAGAACATGATGGTGGCCACAGCGTAAACAGCCAGGAAGAGCCAGATGATGAGCACGTGGCTGTGCATGAGCACCTGGCCGTACTTGAGGATGGCGGTGAGTGCCGTCACAGAGATGGACAGCTGCACAAAGCCGGTGATGAACCAGGCCACCCAGTGCACGGCATTGTTCAGGCCCATGGTCTTCATCACCTGTGGGCAGGTGGGTGAGGCGGGGATGCAGGCAGGAGGCCTTGGGGCAGGGACACCGGGAAGGGACGCCCTGCCCCTGCTCTGGCAGCCAGGCCCAGGGAGCGAGGGTGCCCACAGCTGGCCCCCGCTGCCAGGCCTCGCCCACCCAGTGCCCCCACCTCCTTCAGCCGGTGCTCCTTCTCTGCCACAATGTGCTGGATGGTCATGGCCACCGTGTAGACCCACGAAATCACCATGCAGAGCGGCATCATGTGCTCAATGACAAACAGGAAGCTGGGGTGGGGGCGGGTGTGTGAGGGGCGGGGCCCACAGGGGCCCCGCCCCCACGTACCCCGCACTCACTCATCGCGTGTGTAGCAGGGGTATGGAAACATTTGCACGTAGTTGCCCGGCTCCACCACGTCGTGGCCTACGAAGGTGTTGATGATGGCACGCTCCATCATGTCTGTGGGCAGAGCAGTTGTCAGCAGGGCTGCGGCCTCCCCCCGCTGGCCCTGGGGCGGCCCTCACCTTGGATCCACACGAAGCCATACAGGAAGTAGAAGTGGCCGCCAGTGTTGGGCCCTGGCCGCCAGTACGCCCTGCGGATCTCATTGGTTTTCTCAGTGAAGCTGGAGTTCTGGCGGATCTTGTAGTGCACGTGGGGCGGCAGGGAGCCGTCCTTGTGCGTCTGGAAGATCACGCCTGAGGACAGGACGAGGGGCAGGGTGGGGGCCAGAGGTGGGGTGGGGGAATGGGGGGCAGGCAGGGTAGAAGGGGTGCAGAGCTGGAGAGGCACAGGCAGGGGGGGCACGGGGAGGGTCCTGGCTGGGGCCAGGAGTGAGGAATGGCTCCAAGAAAAGGTGGGGGCAGTTGCAGGGCAGGGCAGGGGGCAGGTGAGATCAAGCTGGGGTAGAGCTGAGGGTGGGTGGGGTCGGGTGGGACCCAGGAGCGGGCAGATAAAGGGGCAGGATGGGCGGGCCCAGGGGGCTGCTCACTGGCGAACACGGTGACATTATCCTGGTAGGCCTGATTGAGGGTGTAGTTGACGATGCTCTCCTCATCAGGAAAGCCCTTGAAGATGTCCACGCTCACCTGGGGCAGGGGCATTGGCATCGTTGGAGCAGGCCCCGGGCACCGGCGGAGCCCGCAGGGCCAGCACCCACCTTGGACATGAACTGGATCCAGCCACAGGCCGCATTGTCAATGGTGTCCAGCTGCTGCAGGAGGGCCGAGCCACTGGGCAGCGAGAAGTTGTCCTGGCGCAGGGCAGGCGGCAGGTCTCCGAGAGTCAGGTTCAGTGCTTCGGGGCGCAGCCGCAGCTCGGCTGTGTACTGGGGGGAAAGACAGCTCAGAGGGTGACCTGCGTGGCTCCCCCAGAGCAGTGGGGTGCCCACTCCCTACCTGCTGCAGCCAGCGCAGGTGCCGCTGAAGCCTGCCCTGCTCCAGGAAGCTGCGGATCTCAGCAGAGATGTTGAGCCACACCTGGGCGTAGTGAGTCACATTGCCTACAAAGGCAAAGGTCTCGTTGGCCTGCAGAGGGTGAGAGCACAGGGCTCACGGAAGGACCCCAGACAGCGAGGGTTTCCCCTCCCCCTCGCCCCACAGAAGGGCACCAGCTGGTCCCCACCAACAACCAGCCTTGCTCTGGCCGAACTTCCACCTGGGAGGTTGAAGCCCTGCCCCTCCCTGCCTTTCTATGGGGACCCTCTGAAACTCACTCTGTCCCAGTTCGCAGGGCAGTGTGGCCTCCCAGGCCCCTCAGTCCCCTTATCATACCAGCTATGCTCTCCCAGCCCCTTTCTCAGACCCGTTCTCCAAGCATCCCCTGAGCAGCCCTGACACTTTGCTCTCATTTCCCCACATTCATCTTCAGGAACCCTCCATGGGCTCCCCCTTCCCTAGGCCATGTCCAGCTCTGGTTTCTCCTTGTCCCAGACAGGACCTCTCCCCTGGAATGGCCACAGACATCTTGCCCCGGTACACCCCAAATCACCAAGCTGCCCTGGCAAATACCCCCCAACCCAGCCCCCCACTCTCCTCAGGAAGGTTCTGCATGCAGGGGCCTCCTCCATCCTCAGGGCTGTGGGTCCGGCCCAACCAGTCCAGGACCCTGCACCATGACAGCCCTCGAGTGTGTCCCCACAGCAGGCCCCAAGTGCTCCCACACCTTGAAACCACCCTCGAGTCCTCCGACCCGCAGAACCAAGTTGGAACTCAAGGGCCAGGGCTGCACCCCTCCCATGCCAAGTCTATAGACCCCCGCTCTGCTCAGGGGTTCCAGGCCTGCAGAACCCTCTGCCCAGCTCCTTCAGCTCCTGCCGCAGACATATCTTCAAGCACCTTGAGGATGACACGGTCCGCCTCGGAGCCGGCGGGCGCGTACAGGATCTTGGGGTTGCTGGTCATGAGGTGCACGAGGAGGCCCAGGTTCCTCTGTTCCTTGCTCGTGAAGCCCAGGGAGCTCATGTTGCCGCGCCGCAGAGCCTCGGGCTCGATGGTGCTGGGCAGGGGGCGGGGCCTTAGGGGCGGGCCGGGGTCTGGGTGGGACGGCGCGGGGCGGGGCGAGACCGCAGTTTGGGGCGGCTTTGGGGCGGGTGCGGACGGCCTAGGGGAGCTCGGGAGTGGGGTGTGCACCAGGGCCGGGGCGCGCCGGCAGGGCCAGGCCGGGGGTCAGGCCCCGCCCCACCTGTCGGCCCGGCCGCCCTTCCTCTGGCGCCCACCTACCGGTTGTTGCCGCACAGGATGGGCTGCAGCCCTGCCCAGAGCTGCACGAAGGCTGAGCACTGGCCCTGCGGTGCGTCCGAGGAGCCTGGGGCTGCCGCGGACGGGGCAACCTCCTCCGCCGTGGAGTTGGCACCTGCGCCGGCCCAGGTTCCGTTGGCCGTCCCACCAGGGCCGCTGGCGGGGGGCGCTGGAGCCCGACCCGCGCAGGCGCCCTGGGGCAGCAGCAGAGCCAAGGCCGAGAGGACGTCCACGTCCCGCAGAGCCTTTCGAGCATCCAGCAGGTCGTCCAGCAGCGCCTGCAGACGCCTCGGGGGGGGTGGCTGCTGCTGGGGGGCCGAGCCGTTCGAGGAGTTGAAGCCCAGCTGAGGGGAAATGGGGCGGGTGGGGAAGGCGGGCTCCTGGGCAGGGGGCCAGGGCTGAGCCTGGGGCGGAGGGGCGCCAGCAGGGGGCAAAGGCTCGGTGGCGGAGGGCAGAGGGTGTCTGGGCTGAGGGCAGCACTGGCCGGGGCTGGGAGACACAAATGGGTGAGGACGCAGGCCACGGCAGGGGGTATGAGGCATGGCCCTGCTGGGGTGGTGGAAAACCCACCCAAAGGCACACCTGCTGCACAGCCCCGGGCCTGGGAGTCCCCTAGGACACCAAAGAGCCCAGCATCTCCTCCAGCCCAGGGAGCAGACCTGTGGGCCAGCTGGCAGGCAGCCTCACCTGCTGGGCAATCTTGGCCACATCCAGCTGGTTCCGGAGCTCAGCAGCCAGCCCAGAAAAGCGCTGCGCACGGGCTGCAGCCTGCCCACCACAGACAGTGTCCTGGTAGCCCTGAAGCGCTGTCTGCTGACCCTGGGGCACGGTGAGGATCCGGCCCAGCTCCCTGGAGCCTGGCGTGCATGTTAGCTGCTCCAGGAGGGCGGGAGCCAGGAGCAGCTCCTGGGGGTGGGGTGCAGGGGAAACCAAGGCCCTGGCTCAAGACTGCCTCAGGCCTTACCCTGCCTCACCCCTGTGCCAGAGGCCTGAGACTGCCCAGGTCTGCGATGGGGGGTGGCGGGCAGAGGCATATCACCACCCAGCATACTCCCTCCCCCTGCCAGCTACAAACTCCCAGGGACCCTCCTTTGCCCCCAGGAGGAGCGCAGAATTATCTAGGAGGTGCTTTCTTCACCCACCTGGGCAGAAACACTGCCTGGAGGCAGGTGGCACACTCTCCAGCCCACTCACAGGCCCCCTCACCTCCATCTGGAGTAGATGACCACCACCGAGGCGGCTCCAAGGCTCAGGAGCCCTAGGAATGCCTGAGTCAGCATCCAGGGCAGGTGAAGGGCCAAAGAGCAGGCGATAGACCTGGGGTACAGGGGGCTTGGCTCAGGCTGGGGGTCCAGAGCTCAGCCCCGGGCTGCCTGGGAGCCCGGGCCCCTCGCCCCTCCCCCCACAGGGCCTGGCAGAGGCGTGGCCAGGGCTGGGAGCGGCTCACCTCCGGCAGGTCCACCTGGGCGACCAGGAGGGCCTGGGCTGTGCTGTTAGGCAGCGACAGGTTCTGTGTCAGGAAACGCCAGAGCTCCCTCGGGTCCCTGGCCACCGAGTCCAGAGAGAAGGACACTGGACAGGCAGAAGGATGGGGGTGAGGGCCAGCTCTGCCCAGGGGGGTGTCCCCAGCAGGCTCAAAGTTGAGCCTCTAGCACCACAGCTCAGCCACTGGGGATGCCCGGCAACTAGAGCAACGGTCCAGAAACAAAAGCCTGAGGCAGGAAGTGACTGAGCTGGGGTTCAAGCCCAGCAGACACCAGAGCCTGAGCCTCTGCCCCCTCGCCCAGGGCACACCTGTGGGTCTGTCCAGACGGCTCTCCCAGGAGTCTGGGCCTGAGCTGAGGACCTCCAGACGCTGGCGCAGGGCCTCGAGCTCGGAGCCCAGGCTGGGCCGCGCGGGGTCGAACAGGTTGCCCTCCTCCACCACGCGGCCGAGGCGCTCCAGCAGCTGAGTGACCCTGCACCAGCACAGGGCGTCACTCCCTGGCCGCCAGGCCCTGGGGTGGGCGTGCTGGGCTCCCGAGGAGGGGCACTCACGTGGAGTTGGCATACTGCAGGAAGCCAAACTCATCCCGCTGGCCCTCTGGGCACAGCGACTGCATGACGGGCAGGATGCCGGCAGAGGTGAGGGGTGCTGCCGTGTAGAAGGCTGGTGGGGGCCCGAGGGGGAGCAGCAGGGCAGGAGGGGGTGAGGAGCCAAGAAAGGGAGGGACACAGAGGCCGAGAAGAGAAATTTAGAGAAAGCCATGGAGGAACAGCAGCCTTAGGCAGCAGACAGGTGACAGGGCCAAGAGACCCCGTGCAAATGACCCCAGCAGGTCAGAGGTCAAAGGACATCGTGCCATCCCTTCCCCACCACTCCCAGAGCACCGCTGTGCCCCAGCCGGCCAAGGCTCGAATGCCCTGGCACCTCCCCAAGAGCGCTGGTGCGGCACTGCCCAGAGCCCAGCGGAGCATGTGAAGCCCTCACTGGGCAGTGACCTCTGACCTCTCTGGCCGGCTGGTTAGTGGAACGAATGCAGGAGCTCACAAGTGTCTGAAGGGAGAGCAGCCAGGTGCCCCAGCCCCAGGCCAACAGAGAGAGGGAGCCACCCCGGAGTGGGGGAGCCATGTGATCCAGCCCTTCGCTGCCCACCGCCCACCATCCCGTAAGCCCGCTGTTCTGACCATGGGCAGGGGGCTCTGCAGGGCCCCGCCAAGCTGGGCAGGCTGTTAATGCAAGCAGGGTGGGGGTCGGGGGCTCAAGCCGCAGCAGGAGGCCCTGCGGGGTCAGCTGGCAGGAGGCAGCAGCTCACTTACAGACTGCATGCAGGCGAGGACAAGAGACCGTGCAGGGTGGGGGGTGGGGCGAAACAGAACAGAACAGTGAGGACTTGGCACCACATCCTCCAGCCAGGCCAGGAGGTACGGCCAGGGACCACGCGGGGGGGGCAGGCACGTGGACTGTGCCGGGGAGCCGTGGGAGCTAGGATGTACGTGTGTGGTCACAGGCATACAGGACACACGTGCGTGAAGCGCTGAGGGCTGCCTGCCCCCTCACACCCCTTCTGTGCCCTGGGCCGTCCCCAGGGGCCTCACCTTCCTTCACAGAGATGGTTGGTTTCTTCTGCCGAAGCCCGAGCAGGATGAAGAAGAGGACCAGAGGTATGAAGATCTCAAAGGCCAGAACCCACTGGAAAAGGCATGCTGAGTGAGGCCACCTGTGTGGTCAGCCTGGCCTCCCACACCACCTGCCCAGGGCTGGACAGGACAGACCTGAGACCTGCTCTCCCTGCCAGACAGACAGATGCCCTCCCTTCACGGCCTGCTCATGGGCTGGACCTGGGGGGGCGGGTGTCACAGGTTCCCCCAGGGACCATAGAAGGTCAATCTAGGCCCTTCAGGGTCAACAGAGGTCACAGCCCATTCCGTAGAGGGACTTTTCACAGGGGGAAAGGGTGAGTATTGCCTGGCCCAAGCAAATCAGGTCTCCTACCCCCAGCCCAGGTTGTTTGCCAAACTGAGGGCCAGGCAGGAACAAATCAGCCAGCTTGTGGTCCCCTCTGACCCATGCATCTAGCCAGTTCATCTTCTCCTTCCCCACCTGCAGGGCTGCCTGGGCAAGATCTCAAGCAAGTTTTTGACCCCACCTGCAGCTCCCACACTCCCCCAAGGTCAGCCCTCCTCACCTCTGCTGCAACGCCATTAAGCCCCCATGAAAGGGCCTAGGAAGATGAGCCCAGGCTGGGGAAGCCCTTCTCAGGCTCCAGGAAAACCTGCTCAGGGGTCTGACAGCCCCAGTCCCCAAGGCAGGCACCTAGTTCTGCCCTGGCCCCACTCCCCCACCCCAGAAGGCCCACCCCAGGCCTCTGCTCAGTATTCCCAGGACAGCCCCTGCCACACCAGGCTGGGCACCAAGGTGAGCCCAGGTGGGACCTGCTCTGAGTGGGAGAGAAACCACTGGGGCCCCAGCTTCTTTGTTTCACCTGGAAAATGGAAGGGTTTCTCCATGCTCTCCCCAGCCACTCCTAGCTGGGGTGGGAGGAGCGGAGGGAGCAGGACCTCAGGCCAGCTGCTCTTTGGGGAACCCTTGCCCAGCCTAAGGGTGCGCCCTGACCCCCACTGCAAAACAGACTCCAGAGCCCCTACCCTGGTGCCACTCTGTCTGGCCCAGGGTCAGAGCCCCCAGGCCCGGGGGGTGGAGCAGCTCTGCTGTGTGTACTGTGCTTGACAATAGTACTCTGTGGTCTGGAACACCCCACTGTGTGTCCGTGCCCCACGCCTGCCCCAGCCCGTGCCAGCCTCCACCCCCTCCCAGAACCGGGATCCAACCCAGGGCTAGCCAGGAGGCATCGCGGGCACCCACATCACAGGCTGGAGACATGCACAGAGTGAGGGTGACTGTGTGCAACAGTGAATTGGGAGGCAGGGGTCACAGCCACAGTGTCAACCCCACCCACACCCCCCGTCACCAGGCTCCTCCACCCGTAACTGCAGCAACAGGCCACGGCTGCCTCCTCATTGCCATAGCAACGGCTGCGCACGAGCTGCTGGGAGGAGGAAAGGCCTGCTTGGCGGGCGGGCAGGCGGGCGGGCAGCCAGAGGGGCATCTGGTTACAGGCAGGCAGCACAGGTTCAGTCCCACCTGGGTGCCCCACCAAGGGCCCTGCAACGTGGTCAAACTCTGGTCCCTTGAGACCAGCCCAATGCCCTGATGTTGTCCCTGAGGGCCAGGTGCCCCCTCCTGGCCTGCCCTCTCCTGCTGTGTCAAGGGGAGAACAGGTGAGGCCCGAGAGTTGCTGCCCCCACTTGGTGCCTTGGTGACAGTGATCTGGTTCCTCCACCAAGAGCAGCTGGTGGCCCTAGGATAGACCAGTGTCCAGCCACACTCACAGATGAAGAAACTGAGGCACAGAGCCTGGGAAGAGTAAGCAGGCAGGGCCCAGAGTTCCCTGGTTCCTACCCTACAGCCCAAGCTTTACACAGGATGCACCCACCCCTCCCCAGTAAGGCGCACGGTGCACAAGGCCAAGCCCAGGGATGCAGCTCTGAAGCCCAAGACCCTCCTGGGAATGTGGGGGTGCAGAAGAAGCAGGCCTGCAGTCAGCCAGCTCCAGCCCCATGGCACATGCCTGGCAAAGCCTCAGCCACCCTGCAGGAAAAGTTTGGTTCTCAATGAACCAAAACATTAGCCAGGAACCTCTATGTGGCCCAACAGCTCTGGAGTGGCCCATGCTCAGGCACAGGAAGGTTCCGGGGGAGGTGGAACCTAGCAGATGGGGGCCACTCCTGGGTGTGGGGCAGTAGGCACCTCCCACTAGCTGGCCAGGTACTATGCAAGCCACTGCTCCCTTCCTGAGCCTTGGGGTCCCCAGTGGTCACAAGACCATCATCCCAGCCTCTGCTCCCCACCAGTGGGAGGGCTTCCTGCCAAGAACCCCAGGACTGTTTCTAATACATGTTCACATCCCAATCCCCCTTCCTCCCGAGCCCCGCCCAGCTGTCCCCAGTGACCCAAAACCTGATGCGGGGGAGGCTGTACACGAGGCTGCCTGGGGCTGCAGGCCGATCCAGGGGATCCAGCCCCAGGTACCCTGGGCAGCGAGAGTACCCGACCTTGGCTCCCCACCAGGGCCAGGTGCCCAGGGAATCCTGCCAGGTCATGGTGGTGATGGCCACCCTGCCATGTCCGCACCCTGGGTTCCCCATTGTACATTCCAAAGTCCTTCTCAAGGAGGGACCCAGGAAGGAGCTGGTCGGACCCAGGGGTCCCAGGGCAAGGTGGGACCAAGCCTCCAGAGCCCCAGGTGGGCAAGAGGATGCCTTCTCCTCAGGTGCCCACTGCAGACCCTGGCCTGCTCTGGGACCCATTCTGGAAAATCCCCAGGGTACATTCAGAAACCAAAGCCGCCCAGTGCTCTCTGGTGCTTGGGGTGCTGTCAGCTGGGCAGGTGAGCAGGAGATGCCCCTGCCCTTCCTCGGGCTGGAGCTGTGAGGCCAGCATGACATGTACACCACCCCAACCCATTCCCTCACCAGGGCTTCTTTCCCTGACAGCTGCTGTGCTCTGTGCCCTCGGGACCCTGGCTATCCCAGGGGCAGGGCAGAGAGCTGCGGAGCCTGGTGGTCACAGCAAGCAGTGGGACCCAGTCCCCGAGAGGAGGCTGGAGGGGGTCTCAGAGTGGGTGTCAGGGAGGACTGCCCCACAGGACAAAAGGGTGCGGGCACTCAGGCTGGCCGAGCTGCAAGGACGTCCCTGTGGTAAGAAAGCGCGAGCAAGGGCTAGTGGACTGCGGAGGAGGAGAAGTGCCTGCCCAAGGGCAGAGGGGTGGTGCAAGCAGGGAAGGGGCAGGGTCCCTGCAGCGGCTGCAGGGGGGCTGGGCCCAGAGACCACGCAGCCTCTGAGCTGGATGAGCCCCTTAGGCTAGCCCTCTGTCCAGGGAACCCGGGCCTCCCGCGACCCCAGGGTCCGGGGCCGCCTGTCTCCCCCAATCCTCCGAGAGCGCGCCTCGGAGAGCGCCCGTCCCGTGACTCAGCCGAGCACCACGAATGTCAGCGGGCGCGGGCGAGGGGCTGGGCACGGCCGAGACCTCTCCCCGGACGCCAGAGTGCGGGCGCGGCGCGGCGGGAAGGGGTTCTGGCCCGAGTCCGGCCCGCGCCGCCCCCCGCCTCCCCGGGTCTGCGTGCACCCGCCTGGGCCGCACGTGCGCGCGGAGAGCGCGCCGCTGGCCCCGGGCGCGCGGCCCCCGCTCCGGACAGGCCGGAGGCGCGCGGGGTCTCTCACCGGGCTCCGGCGCTTCAGCGTCGCGTTTTTCCAGAGCAGCAGCTGCAGCTGGTGCAAGAAGCCCATGGCGGGGCCGCGCTCCGCCGCCTCCGCGCCGCGGCCCTTCCTTCGCGCGCCCCGCGGGCCAGCCCGCCGCGCCAGTCGGCATCGCCCGCGCGGGGCGGGGTTTCGGGCGTCCGGGACCGACTCCGCGCTGGCTCCGCCCCTGTGGCCGCGGCGACAGCCACTCGCGCCGCCCGCGCTTAAAGGCACCGCGCCTCGGCCGCCGCCCTGCCCGGGCCGTTCCCGCAGCTCTGCCCCGCCACTGGAGGCTTCCTGGTCGCCCCCATCTCGCCAGGCGTTGAAGTGGCGTGCCCAAGGGTCAACATCTAAACCGAGACCCAGACTCTCCCCGTCTGGGGCGCTCTTCTTCCAGGGACCCCAGGTCTGCTCACAGCACCCTCCTTGGAGTCCTCCCACAGGAGCGCTCCAAGGTGACCACTGGCCCCGAGGGCGCCCTGAGCGGATACTCGGGGAGGCTCGGCCCCCACCAGGTCACCACCTCTGTCTTCCCCTCCTCGCAGAAGTGCTGCAGGCAGGACTTCCCTCTGCATGTAGGAGCCAGGTCCCAGTCCCCAGGGGCACTGCCAGGCTGCAGGGGGTCAGCCGCCCACACTTGGGGAGGGAAGAGCTCAGCCTTGGCTGGAGAGACCACCTGTGCAGAGTGGCCACTGCCCTCAAGGCTTCAAGAGTCAATGTTCCTGCGCAGCTGGGCACTTCTTGACCAGCACCTCTTAATAGACGCGAAGGTGAGAGGGGTTGCAGGTGGGCTGTCCCACCCCCATAGGAGTTTTCCTGTGTCTCCTGTGTCAAACACTTGGTGACCAAGCGTCAGGATGGGACCGGATGGGCATGTCAGGGCTGCAGCTCTCTGGCCAGAACTGCTCCCTGCAGGGGTGTAGGCAGGGTTCTTGGGGAGCCTGAGGCTGTCCCCCGTGAGTTGGTGATTTTTCTCCCCATATCGGGGAGCGAGTCTGGCTTCCGCACAGGGAGTTTGGCATCGAGTGGATTCTGCAGAAGCGGCTTGGACCTGCTGGGGCCAAGCTGCTGCTGGACAGGCGGGCGCCGCCTGAATCCGGTGGAGTGGATTCAGGGCCGATTCCCAGGAAGGCCAGCGGAGGGCAGACCATCCCCCGGGTGGAGGCGAGGCTAGGGCGTGACTCTCATGGCTCCGCCCAGCCCCGTCTGCGGCTAGTGAATGGGAAGGGCAGGTCCGCAACGTCCAGTGTCCGGGATGCACTCTAAAATGAATGGCAGACTTCAGGGGTCGCAGCCCCCCAACTCTCTCCCCCCTCTCCTTCCTTGGAGGGGCGGGGGGAGAGGAGCTTCCCAGACAGGTGCGTGAGGGACTGTGCCCCACCCTGCAGCCTGAGGACATTTCTCAATCAGCATGTGAGGGGCAGGGCACAGGTCAGGACAGGAAGTCACTGGCAGGCCTTTCCCACAAGCCACTGTCAAGGGGGCGGTTGGCTTCCTGCCTCCACCTGCTGCTCACCCCAACCTGGGGCAGAGACAAGTTTCGTGCCCCTGCCACAGGGGTTGGGCCCGTTGGAGCCCCTGTCAGCACCCAGAGGCCTACCACCAGCCTCTTCTCCTTCCCCCATGCAACTGGTCACAAGGGGGTCCCCTGGCTCCACCAGCCACCAGTCACACCCTGGATCCCCCTGCAGCCTGCGAATGAAATCCTGAGGCCTGGGAGATGGGGCACCTTTGCCACCCACCCCACCCCCACCCCGGTTTCCTACCTCAGTGCCCCTGCCCTCCAGAGGCGAGGCTCTCTGACATGGTGCCACTGAGCAGGGGCTGGAGGAAGCAGGGAGGGGGAGGCAGAGCTGCACAGGGGAGGGTGTCTCAGAGGAGCAGGTGGGGTCCCGTCCGGAAAATGAGGCCTATGTGGCCCACATGACAGGCGGAAGGCAAATATGCGGGCCCTGCTCCTTGCGGACTGGACACATGCCATTCTTGTTCTTCCTTTATTGGTTGATGTTCCTCCCCAAGTGGGCTGCAGGATGCAAAGAGCTGACCAACCTGGTCTGCTTGGCACGCTATCCCTGCCCAGCACGGGTCTGCATGAGGGGCTCTGGCATTGTGGAAGGGGCAGGCTGATGAGCTGCGAGGTCCCCCAGGGCCCTCTGTTACAGAAGAGGCATGTCTGCAGCCCCAAGAGCCCTGCCTCTAGTCTCAGCCACACATCTGAGGACAACCTGGACTCCCAGCACGGGATCTGATCAAAGTGGACAGGGAGGTCCTCGGCAGCCTGTCTTCTGGCCAGCTGCAACATGCACCCCATTAGCTTCCTCCTGCTGTCATCTCCACCCCCAGATGCCTGCTGCAGTACCCGCCAGCCTCCTCCTGGCAGCGTGCTCAGACCCGCGGCTTCTCCCTCACCCGTGCTTCCTGGTCTCCCACCCCAGCCTCAGGGTTGATCTGATGGCCGCCCATGGGGGCCGGATGCCCCATGGTTTGATTTCAACATCCAGCCTCCCACCACACCACCAGCGCCCAGTTGCCCTCCCCTGCCTCCTCCAGCAGCCCAGGCTCAGGCCTGGAACCAGCCCTCCAGGTCATGGTAGACCTGGCCGCGGGGCAGGTGGGGGTAGCGGGTGCAGATGGCGCAGAAGCGCTCCTGCCAGTCGCTGAACAGCCTCACGCGGAACTGCTCTCGCCAGGCGAAGTAGCCCCGATAGCAGCTTTCGTTCATGCCAGCCAGGAAGGCAGCCAACTCACGGGCTGAGCCAAAGTCATCCACATGCACGAAGGCACCAGGCGGCACGAAAGCCTCATAGGCGGCCCTTGGGGGCCCCAGCACCACAGGCACAGTGCCAGCCGACAGCGCGTTGCGCCAGAATTTCTCCGTGATGTAGTCTCGGTGCTGTGAATTCTCGAAAGACAGGTAGAAGAGGTACCGGGCCACGGTGGGCAGCAGGCAGTGGGCACACAGTGGCCGCCCGTGGGCGCGGCCAAACACGTCCACCCGCAGGTGAGGCGCCAGGTGCCGGTACAGCCGCACCCGTGGCTGTCGCTCCTGGAAGTTGCTGACCACCCAGGCAGCCACCCCGGTCTTGGCGGACAGCGATGGGGCCGGCCCCTCACGGGGCTCCAGGCAGCCGTAGGGCACAAAGATGTCTGAGTCGCGCCGGTAGCTCAGCACCCAGTTGAAGATGCCCCGGAGGAGGCCGAGGCCGTGGGCATGGCTGGGGGACTCCATCGAGGCCCACACCCAGGGCTGCCCATGTGGCCGCTCAGCCAGGGGCAGGTGGACCTGCTGTGTCTGCAGCTCGCGGTGGTGGAAGACCACGACATCGGCGCTGGCCAGCAGACTGCGGTCGGTGCTCAGGCGGCAGTTGGCCACGCCATAGCTGGCGCAGGTGTTGCTGGGCAGCTCTGGGGGCCGGTCGGCAAAGGGCCAGTGCCAGACGAGGACAAGCGTGGGCCGGGGCATCGGGGCTCCCTCGGGGGCCCACCGGAGTAGCTGCAGGAGCCAGAGGGCTGAGAGCAAGGCCGCCCCGGCCAGGCCCCCCAAGGCCCAAAGCCGCCGGGCAGGGCCACACCCTACACAGGACACAGGAGGAAAGGCTGTCTCCTCTGGCTCCCCGGGCCACATCCTCCTGCCCAGGGCCTCCCTGACGCCCAGACACTCACCGGCATTCTTCATCCGCAGCTCCCAGAATCAGTTACCCAGGAACCCAAGGATATGAAATCACAGCAGCTGCCAGGCAGAGTGCCCTGAGGTCACAGCTGCGCCCAGTACTCAGCCGCACCTGGAGGCGCTGTGCTTCGACCTGACCAAGATAAGAGAAACCAGGTACCTTTCCGCCTGGCCCGCCCTGCCCCGCCCTGGAGGTGGCTCTGGCATTACCCACCATCCTGCCCCTCTCCCCAGACACCAAGCCAGGGCCCAATGCCATGCTTCACCGCCCCCTGTGAGGGCCTCTGGAGAGGCCTGGAGGTGACCAGCTAGACAGGCACTCAGGAGGCAGGAGGACAGGCCTGCTTAGCCTATGGGAAGGGGAGGCCATCCTGGGTGGAGGCGGTCCCCTCCCCAGAAGGGCACCAGGGACCGTCAGGACCCATCACTGCCCACCACCCAGGCCCGGGGCACCCTGGGTGGCCTGCCGGCCGCAGTGGGCCCCAGGATGGCGCCACCCCCCCACTGTGGCATTGCCACTTCCCCTGCTCACCGACGGCCCCGCTCTGCCCGGGGATCCCAGATCCTTGCTCGGCGCTGCAGATGTGCTGTGCGCAGCTCTTCGCCGCAGACTGAGGCCCCTCCCGTGGCTTCTGACTGTGCCAGTCCACCCACTCCACGCCTGCAGCCCCAGGACCCCTTGGCCCAGAACCCAGGTTCCCAGACAGGGGGTCCGCCCCAGAGTCTTCGGAGTGGCTGTCCACACGAGGCCCTAGCACATGCCCACCCTGGGCAGGCACAGGGCTGGGCCTGGTCCTGGGTGGACTGCAGGCCCGCTGTGCCTTCCTTCTCTGCCCAAGGACTGAAGTCTGTAGAAGCCCCAGGCTGTGGGGAGGCCCAGGGTCCTGGCGAGGCTG